>PVJS01044149.1:0-16775 GCA_004027185.1 Glis glis | reverse complement strand
GCGGAGGGCCTCACTAGGTAGAGAGAGAGAGAGAGAGAGAGAGACAGGGAGAAAGAGAGAGAGAGAGAGAGCTGAGGCTGGCCGCAAACCCGGATCCTCCGGTCTCTACCTCCCAAAGTACTGGGATTACAAGTGTGCGCCGCCACGCCCAGCCCCTATATTGTCTTCACCACCCATTCAGTCTCTACCAAATAAGCCCCACAGGCACAGTCTCTACAGAATATGATAGAGTATAAGAGTATATGGGATGTTAAGATGGACATTTCAACCCCAACACTGAGAAAAATCAGCAGCAGGTGCCAGAGTGAGGTGACAAATAAAGAAATATCTTCTAAAATATATTTGTGTGAATCTGTGAGTAAGTCTTTGTTAGCTTGAATGATCAGAAGGTGCCAACAGTATTTCTGTGTCGAGTTGGTGGAGAATGGTTAGTGTTTGATGAGCGCCACTTAATCAGTGAAAATGTGCTGGAGGTGACTTCCCCATGCAGCTTAGTGGGGCTGTGCCTCAGTAACGCCATGTCGCAGAGCTCAAGAACTGTCCCTCATGCTTAGGGACTAAGGACTGGAGCCAGACCTATACATGAAGAATCTAAAGGTTGAGAAATGGGATTGATAGCTCCTGAATGGTGGGTCAAAGAGACGGTGGCACAGAACAGCCTGCCCTCAGTCTGTTGGAGGAAAGGAAGTGGGATTTGTCCTACAGATCACGGGTGGTCCCCATGTATGAGAGAACCAGCCGGGTGATCTGAAGACTTGACCAGAGGCATCAAGAAGGGCAAGTATTGCCCAAGTAATAGAAACTGTAAGAAGCACACATTTCTGGGGGTTTAGGAAGAAAATATGAATGACAGGCTGGGTTTCCTAGCAACATTTCTAGTACATTTCTAGCAACAAGGGATCTTTTGGTTAGAGGAAGAGGTAGTGGGGTAGAACAGGGTTTCTATGAAGAGCCCATGAAAATACTTAGTAAGAGAAAAGACATTATTAGATTTTTATGAGAAACAAGAAACAAGAAGCCACCTCACAAATTTAGCAGTAAAATAAGAATTTTCTTGTCTTTATCTGGCCTCCTTACCCATCCCTACCACCACCTACAAGACTCTTCACTAATGGCTTTTCTACTCATAAATGACTCAACCTGGGCTAGGGGAGAAAAGATTTAACTTTAATCAACTAGAGCATTTTTGTTATTTTAGCAGGGTGCACATTCTAAGTACCAAATAAAGATTATGTTTGGCAACTTTAAGTGACTACAGTGTGTTTTATTAACTAAGAATAAGCAGAAAAGTCAGGATGCCTGTCTATGTTTCCTCAGAGAAGCCAGGGAAGGAATAAATACACCGGGCAAATTTAAATGAAAAGTGAGATTCTACATTGCTATGATTATATCCTATGAATCTAATGAACTGATTACATTTATATTTATAAATCTATATTATTAGCTGGATGTGGTGGCGCAACACTTGTAATCCCAGTACTCGGGAGGCTGAGACAGGAGGATCGCAGGTTCGCGGCCAGCCTCAGCTACTTTGTGAGGCCCTCCACAACTTAATGAGATGCTGTTTTAAAATAAAGTATAAATAAAAATAGGGCTGGGGGTAGCTTGGAGGTAGAAAGCCCCTGGGTTCAATCCCCAGTACCGCAAAAAGAAAACTATATTATTAAACTTTTCTACGTGTTGCCATTGCTCTATGGAAGAGACTGTGAACTAGAATTTAGTGGAGCTCCTTCTCGTCCTTCTCATACTTTTGTAAGGTGGTGTTGGTTGCTAGTAATTGAGGCAGCTGTAAAGACACAGAGATAGAGATAGAGATAGATAGATAGATAGAGAGAGAGAGACAGAGACAGAGACAGAGAGAGAGAGAACTCTTTTTTATCTTCATAGGTAATATCAATAACAATAACTTGGTGGATTTGGGTAAGCTTTGCTGAATATGTAGCTTGAATAACAACAACAACAAAAAATTAAATCTGCCTAGATTTTTCTCCTCTCTATAGTCTAGCCACAGTCCTTCACAATCAGTAATGCTTTCTGTGTACCAGTTCTCTTCTTTGTTAACATTATTTTATTTCATTTATTTTACTTTGTGGTAATGGGAATTGAACTCAGGAGAGTTCTACCTGTGAGCTACACCCCAGCTCTATATTATTTTTCATTTGAAACAGAGTCTCCCTGAGTTCCAGAGGGTCTCGCTAAGTTCCCAAGGCTGGCTGTGAACCTGTGATCCTCCTATCTCAGCCTCCCAAGTACTGGAATTACAAGCATGCGCCATCATGCCTGGCTGTTAACATAAATTTATGATGAATATTACCTCAAAAAGAGTGCTTTAGTCACTAGACTTTTGCTTGGACACTATTTTATGATGACCACACATAAAGTAGAAATAAATATATTACTTGTTACATAGATTTATATAACTTAATATTTTCTTAAATTTTATTTAATTTGTGTGTGTGTGTGTGTGTGTGTGTGATACTGAGGATTGAACTCAGGGGCATTCTACCTCCAAACTACACCCCCAGCCTTATTTTATTTTGAAACGGGGTTTCACCAGGTTGATGAGAGTCTCACTACTTTCTGAGGCTGTCCTTGAACCTATGACCCTCCTGTCTCAGATTCCCAAGTACTAGGATTATAGGTGTGAGCCACCACAGTCAGCTTTAATTTAGTATTCTTATAGATGCATTTTGGTTCTGGGGCAAGAATACCCCGAGTTTAATTGCCATAATAAATGCCAAGAAAATACCATCTAGAGAAATCTAGAATGCTTGCTGCCTATTGGTGATGTGGTAGACCAATATGCTAAAGACATTGAGAAAATTATAGCTCTGAATATTTGTTTTAGGAGGTGGATGTTATGGATTGAATTCATCCTTCCCCAAATGATAGGTTAAAGTCATATATTCCATAACTTCAAAATGTGACCTTATTTGGAAGTAGGGTCTTTCCAGAGGAAATCAAATCAAAATTAGGTCATGCGGGTGAGGCTAATCCAGTATGACTGATGTCCTAATAAAAAGAGAAAATCAGAACACAAAGAAATCTTGATCTTCTCACTAAAAAGGGAATGTCATGTGAAGACACACAGGGAGAAGGTCAGCAATTGGAGTGATGCACATACAAGTAAAGAGAAGTCAAGGGTAGTCAGAAGAGACCAGAAACTAGAAGAGCAAGGAAACATTGTCCCCCAGAACCATCAAAGATGGATATCCTGCATACCTTCACTTCAGACTTCCATCCTCCAAATTCATGAGGAAACAAAGACCTTCTGTTTCAAGCTGCTCCCTTTTGGATAATTTGCTATAGCAGTCTAACAAGCTAATTCAGTGGGTTATTGAGGTGATGAAAGAATCTAAATTGAAGATGGATTGCAAAAAAATGACACAATGATTTTGTGAAAAGGAGCTATCTTATGTAAATTTGGAGGAAGACTTTTTTTTGTCAGGAGGGCCATGAGACCACCATGTACTCACACACACACACACACACACAAATAACCTAAGACTTTATCCATCAAATGAGTTTTTCTCTGCCCAGTATCTCAGGGTTTGAAAGGGTCATAACTACTAAAGTGAAGTTTGGTGAAAGAGCAAAATTGGTGGTAACCCATTCATATATTATAAAGTGTCTATTTTTGTATTTTATTATTATTACCTCTTTGGGTATACTTTTGCCTTCTCAAATGAATTATAGACTTTGTGGGTCAGAGAACATGGTCTATACTTCTTAAAATTTCCTAAAATACAGAAAATTTCCTTGTATGTAGTAGGTGCCTAATGAGTTAAGAGTAAAGGGAGACTATTACACTAGCACAAGATTATATTTTGGGGCCACACACATTTAAATCCTCTATAGGCAGCTACCTACTCTATTACAATAGACAAGCTAGATGCTATGTATTTTTTAATCCACTGCATTTTAATTAGCTTTGATTAACAGTGCAAAGAGCTAAAGGAAAACAGGATCCACTTCTATTTTTTTCCTAGTCAATATGCAGGGGATTTACATTCACTAGTCTAACTCTTTCACATATCACCAGCAGAATTGGGCCCCAAGCAATTTATTCATTTGCAGTCATAATAAATGACTCAGGGGATTGAAATGGTGAAAGAGTCTGTCATTTGAAGATTTGTAGTGATTGGCTACAATAAGAAAATGAATTCCACAAAGCCAACTAGAGTATGTATAATGAATTCATTGCTTCAGTTACCACAAAAACGAAATGCCAAAAGGTTTATTTCCCACACATAAAACATAACTCCCTGGTAATAGCACATGGAAAACAAAGGTGTCAGGACAAGTGAATCCAGCAACAGTTACACACGTACAACAGTACAGGGTGTTTTAGCAACTGAGAAAGCTAGACACAGTCCCTACTACTTGCAAGGATTCTTTATTATTCTGGATATTTTTGCTATCTCTTGCTTTACTCTTATCCTTTGGTATAATCCTTTCTGGGCCTGGAACCCTGTTAGGGTCTATACAACAGAGGTGTCATTCAAAGACCAAAGCAAAAGAGATGCCTCCACTGCCCACCCCTTATTGTAGCACTTCTGATAGCAACAACAGAAGCAGGGAGCAAGGGAGCATGACCACAGGCAACAGCACAGGTGGCACCTTCAGCAACATCATGGAGTGCAGGCTGCCTGAGCAACAAGCATGCTATGCTCCAGAGAATCAGTAGCATCTCCGGCACATCACAGCACTCTGGCCAGTTATGGATCAGCTGCTCGAACATCAAGTAACAACAATCTACCTCTTTCCTCCTCTTCTCCGTGTGGTCTCACCAGCTCCTCAGCATCACTAGTTCCTTGGGTTACATCTCTCTATTCTTGAAATATATAGAATTTTCTTCAGTTTTCCATATCAGACATTAACTCTTGGTATAATGCAGTATTGTACCAAAAATGTCCCCAGAAATAAATAAATCTGGAATTGGTTAAGTAATCTGATTGCGTAAATGCAGGCTTGTTCCTTGCCAGCAGAAAATGGGAAAATAGTCAATGTTATGCAGTGACAGAACAGTAACTGGAATTATCCCCTGCCATTGTCTGAGGTGATATGTCTACCAATGGCTAAGCCTGAAGATGACAAATCATTGCTTCATGGAAAACATGATTGTAAGGGCGGAGGAGGATTCTGAATATACTACAGAGGTCATAGAAAGGAAACAGCAATCTCTGGGCTTCACCTTTTCAGCTTTGAATATGAAAAGAGAGATTCTGTGATGGTCCCAAGAGTCTCCTATGAGGTCATAGGAATGTCCTACTAAAAATTAGACCCAGGTTAGATTCCATGAGTTGTAGAATTGCAATAGAATTTGACTCTATAGCTTTAGAATGCCCCTTCCATAAACATCTGTGCATTAGTTAACAAGGAATAGAACTTTGAAAATTTGAGTGAGAATCTCTGAGTGAATGCAGATTCATCTGAAAGCTTTGGAACTCCAAATTCCTGTGAGCCTCCTCTTCCAGAGGAAGCAGTCCTTGTTCATGAGGGAAGAGGAAACTAGTCTCCCCTTGCTCTAAGAACCTATAAGGAGCTCAACTGTGGCAGTTACTTTGCAAGAAATGCCAGTTATTTTCATAGTATATACTCATCCCAATTCATTGCCTCGATGCCCAAGACTAGAGTCAAATCCCGGTAGGTGTGGGATTATGAGAGCAAATTTTGAACTAGAAGCAAACAACTTGCACACTGGAGCAATTGTAAGAATCACATAATTTATATTGGTAGAAGCCTGGGAAGAATGTGCAGGAAAGTACTCTAAGGTTGTTATGCACAAATAAATCTAGAATTTGTTAGGCCAAAGAGAATGGAATACATTAATGGATTCAGTGTGTTTTGTTGATTAGCTGGAAGTAGCTCTAACAGTTTGCTTGTTTGGGAGACTCGACATTCGAATCAACAGTCATAGATAGTTAGGAAGTTTGTGATGCCAAAACTCCACTGGAAATTTTTTTAAAAAGGAATCCAAAGATGTAGAAGATAGGAATGCTGCAGGACATGCATCATGTGTTACCCCTGTCCTCTGGCAGGATCCAGACGGTTCTTCATTCACCATGACGTTTAGAAGGCCTGCATGAAAGGAAAATTAGGCCCCTTGAAAAGCGTTGTGACAGTTGAAGAAGATTATTATGGGAAATGGCATCATTGAAAGGGGTTTCCTGATAGTAGTGGGAATAATAAAGTGGAATGGGTCAGATAGCAAGGAGGATGATCCATAGTAATGTATCTGAAACTAAAGGAAGTGGAACCTGTGGCCATCTCTTCTAAATGGCATTATTGGAAATATAGAGATTGTAGAAAGGGACTCAGCCTAACAATGGGGATCAGGGATGAGCAACACACTAAGATGTCTGCACAGTCATATGGATGTTCGCACATCTGGAAGTCTGTCTGCACACCTAAATATCCTTCCTGCTTAATATCCTTTTCCTTGTTTGATTTCAATTGACAAAGAAGATGCCACCAAAATGCATCAAGCAACATACTTAATTTCTGCCTGGGTATTATTTTTAACTCTGGGCATACTCATTTACAAGGATATGCAGAAAAATACTTCAGAGAAAAAAAACTATGGTACTGATATTTTGTGTTAAGGAAACCATATTTGTTATTTTTTAATTTCCAGCATATACAAGATTTTGACCTAATAAAGTAACTACATAGTCTTGCAATCCAAGTTTAATATGTCAGTGAAATTTAGGTGTGTGTTTTAAGTTGAAATTTTACAATCTAGTTTTGGAACATACAACAGAACTTAAAAATAATTATATTTATAAGTTGCATTTATAAAACCTGTGAGCATTGCATAACTTTTTGTTAAGATTCATTCAACAATTGAAGTAACTAAGAAGAAACCAAACATGTTAAATTTACACATGCAATTAAAGAATCTGAAGTTGTTTAATTAACTATTTAATTAATTAATTAATTTTTTTGGGGTACTGGGGAGGTAACCCAGGGGCATTCTACCTTCGAGCTACACCTCCAGCCCTATTTTTTATTCTTTATTTTGAAACAGGGTCTCACTAAGTTGCAGAGGGCCTCACTAAGTAGCTGAGGCTGGCCGCGAACCTGCGAGCCTCCTGTCTCAGCCTCCCAAGTACAGGGATTACAAGCGTGCGCCACCACGCCTGGCTTAATTAACTTAATTTATAAATAGGATAAAACACTAATCAAAGTCTTTGTAAAATCCTAAAATTTATTATAATTTAAATAGGTTAATAACTATTATGTGTTGAACCGAAAAACTGAAGGAAGAATTAAGTGTATAAATTAGTTGCTAGTTCATTGAATATTAATTTAAATAAACTAAGTTTTAAAAATCATTTCTGTACTCCAAAGTCACACAGTAGATGCAAAAAAGGACATTTTTGGGCTAAATATATAATGATTAATATTTTTCAAGTCCTTAAACACAAACCAACTTGGATTGTTATAAACATTGAAAAAGAAAAACTTAGTTGTGTTTCAGTTACATTAAAATGATCAGTAGTAAATTAATACACAACCTGGAATTTTCAAGGTTAATTTTGACCATAAACCAAATTTTTTTTTTGCTTCATAATAAAGTCCCCATGTAAAAGTAACTCTACTTGAAGAGAATTCAGAACATTCCCTTATGAAATTTCAGCCTTCAAAAGAATTTTGGACCCTATCAATTCCAATCCCTTCATTCTGTGGCAAGGGACTGGAACCTCAGAGATGTAAAATACCTACAGGCACAGAGACAGATCATAAAAGAACTGAGACAGGGAGCCAAGTCTCCTGGGTACCCGTGCCAGTTATCATCTCTAATTCAGAGTGCTTAGCTGATCGAGTCTTTCAACACTTGACCCCTGAGCCGGGTCATCGTTTTAACCTCCAATTTCGAAAGGGGAATCAGGAAATTAATGCCACATTATGCAGTGATATCATCATTATGAGAGCCACCCCAGCCCAGGTCCTGGAGCTCTGTTTTCACAAGGCCCCGTTGCTTTCATTTTTCAACCTGGCACCTTCTCTTGCCACTAAGTATTCACTTGGAGTTCTTTTAAAAGGAAAGTTTCACACGCTTCCTATGGCCTCTACTCTCTCATAGAAGGAGTGACATTTGAGAATTCTGACAGTAAGACATCTCCAACTTCAATCACAGAGTGCGAAAATGAATATTTTCCACATGCAACTTTGAAGGTTGGTGCTCTTTTAACATAGCCTTTCAGTTTTACTTGAGATTGACTGCAGGGGAATTGGATGGTAGTTCAAGCAGCACAACAGAGGATGTTTGATAATCAGTGCCCAGCGTAAGAGGAAGGATGACGAGTCCTCTGTTGCACGAAGGCAAGGCAAAGCCCATGGCTCAGGCAGAGATAATTGATCCAAAGAAATTTAGCGCTTCCACAAAAGGCTTCTGTAGCAAACTGCATGTGATCAAATTCTGCTCTCCCCCTGGTGTTGACGTTGCTTCCACACTCTCCAACTCCTGTCAACTGGAATTTTGTACGGTTCAGGTTGTATACAGACACAAAATACATGGGCATCTGTATATGTGTATGTTCTAACATATAATCTATATAGCTACTCATAGAATACTATGGTTTAAGAAAACAGGGGACTAGAAAATAGAAGATAAGAAAAGAAACAAAGAAAATGAAGAGGTGATGGCTGGATACCTTTTCTCTCCTTAACCCATGTGGAAGAAGAAATCCTTTCTTGATAAATGCTCAGGAGTGCATCACAGTTTGCAATACAAATAAGGAGGGCTCGGTTGTGAAGACATGAGCCATCTTGATGTCAGGAAACTGGATGTTTATTTCTACATCGTATAAACTCCACAATGCATTAGTACTTTTGCGTGTATGTGTGTGTGTGTGTGTGTGCGTGTGTGTGTGTGTGTGTGTATGGTACTGGGGATTGAACTCAGAGTCATTCTACCTCTGAGCTACATCCCTAGCCCTATTTTATTTTTATTTTTTATTTTTTGCAGTACCAGAGATTGAATCCAGGGACATTCTACCTCTGAGCTACACCCCCAGCCCTATTTTTTATTCTTTATTTTGAAACAGGGTCTCACTAAGTTGCAGAGGACCTCACTAAGTAGCTGAGGCTGGCCACAAACCTGCGATCCACCTGTCTCAGCCTCCCAAGTACTAGGATTACAAGCCTGCGCCACCACGCCCGACTGTCTTTTCATTTTGAAACAGGGTCTCACTAGGTTGATTAGAGTCTACTTGCTGAGGCTGTTCTCAAACCTGCGATCCTCCTATCTCAGCCTCCCAAGTACTGGAATTACAAGCATGCGCCATCACGCCCAGCTGTACTTTTGCTTTAAATAGCCTATCATCTCTGAATCCTGACCACGTATTTACTCTCTTTCAGGTGTTCTATGTTCACATTTGTAGATCTGCAGCTTCATTAGCTACCATTTCACTTTGACCTGAAGAAATTGTTTAATATTTCTTGCTGTGTAGGTAAGTACTGAGAGAAATATAGAGCTATATACATACAGAGAGAGCGCTATGATAGACAGATCTATCTATCTACCTATCTATGTCTATCTATCTATATAGCTCTATATACATAGAGACAAATTCCCCCATCGTTCATCTGTCTGAAAATATTTTACTTCACCTTTCATTGTGAAGGGAATTTTGCTGAGTATGGGATTCTGAGTTGACTGCTTTTTCTCCCTTTTCGCCCTTTGGTGATACTTTTACACTTTCCTCTGGTCTCCACTTGTAATGAGAAGTCACCCACCACCTGTCACTTCTGTGAGTGTTCCCCTTAATGAAATGCATCTCTCCCCCATTTCACCTTATGCATGATTTTAAAACTATTTCTTTATCTTATTTTAGTAGTTTGACCAGGATGTTTCTGGTGTATTTATCTTTCTTGGGAATTCTCCACAGTTGCATTTTTATGTTGCTGACTTTAATCAATTGCAGAAAATTTTCTACAGTAATGTTCTCAAATAATTCTTGGAACTCCACGTCTAAGACTGCAATTCTGTGTATATTAGACCATTTGGTGTTTTTCCTATGTGTCTGTTATGACTGAATTGTCCTCCGCAGAGGAGCATCTGTTGATGTCCTACCCTCCATTACCTCAAAATTTGACTGTATTGAGTCTTTAAAGAAAGAATTGAATTAAAATGAGTCCTTTAGGTTGGGCCCTAATCCAACATACCTGGTGTTCTTATTAGAAGAGAAAATTTGAACGTAGACATGTACAGAGGGAAGAGCATGTAAAAATAATGGGGAAAAATGGCCATCCTCTAGCCAAGGGGAAAGACTTCAGAAAAAACCAACACTGATAATATACCCATCTCACACTTCCAGCCTCCAGAATTTCTGTCCTTTAAGTTGCCCAGCCTAGGGTACTTTCTTAAGATAGCGCCAGGACACTAACATTTCCTCTGTGTTTGCAGTTTGGATGATTCCTATTGATCTTCTTTCATGGACATGGCATTTTCCCTATATTGAGTCCAATCTTCTGTGTAAGTATGTCAGAAATTTTTCATTTCTCATCTTTACCATATCCATTTTGCTCTTCATTAGAGTTTTGGTCTCTCTGCTGAATTCCCCAGTTGTTAGCACAAGATGTTCACCTTGGCCCCTAAATCCTTTTTACATATTTATCATTACTAAATATTTTGAAATTTTTTTTCTGACCTACTGTAAAATTTTTGTGTGATAAGCCCAATATCTGGGCCATTTCAGGGTCTGCTTCTCTTTACTGTTTCCTCTTTTGACAAAACATCACAGTCACGTTTTCTTGCTTCTGTACCCTCTCATAATTTGGGGGTTGTTTGCCATTCACTGTGTGTATGTGGACCACAGAGGCTGAAGTAAGTGATACCTACCCCCTGGGGTATAGCATGCTGCTTGCAGCAGGCCACAGTGCATGGGCTTAAATCAATCTAAACTTTGAATTGGGTCTAGGCTTTGTTGCTGCTTTAAATAGATTTTAGCCCTTTCTTGATTTCAAATGTTTTAAGGCTCATTGAAGAGCTGGTGTTCATTTTCCAGATCCACACTCAATTTCCTGTGCCTGGGGAGACCTCCCTCCACCCTGCTTCCCTCTGCAAACCTTTGGAGGAGCATTGTGGTACTCTGATAAAGACCTTGGAAACCTCAGTGGGATTTTTCTCAGTTTACTTGTCCAACTCTAGTCTTGAGAAGTCACTGGCTCATACTTAGTGAGAACCTAAGAACCAAAGTACTACAGAATTTCCTCTGGGTTCCCACACCTTGCCTGACCTTTCAGCTGAAGACTCTCACCCTGCAAGAAGATCTGTATTCCTCATGGGCCTGCTCAGTTGTGAGTCTTTGAATCTTAGGCATGACTTGGTACTATCTATATTCTAGTCCATTCTAGCTTCTTAGGAGCCTCTACTTTCAGATGGGCTTCTAAGGCCTATAATTTTTGTAGTTCCTCTGGATAGAAATCACTGTTATTGTGAGCATGGTCGTATCCTTATACTTTCTACATCCTAACTAGATGTGGCAGTCTCTTTTTCCTGTTAATTGGTGAATAAGAAATTCAACCATGCTTGAGGGCAGAAATCAATGATGTTTGAAGGGTAATAACATAAAGAAGACCACAAAGGTACCAGAACATACAGCATGTACAGAGAATGCAAAATAGTTCAGTGTGGGTGAAGTATTTGATATATACAGGTGAGTTGTAGAAAATGAGTAGGTGGCGGTGTAGATATCTATTGGTTTTGACAGCACAGTATTCCATCCTTATTCTGAAAAATATTTTCTGCTTCTATTTGGGGAAACACCTCTCACCTAATCCAATTATTTTATTTTCAAACAGTTGTTAACACAGAGACAGGAATGGGAACTCAGCCTAGAAAATCTTAATGCCACATCTCTCAGTTAGAGGTATTATTATAGACCCAGGACAGACTGGTTGGTGTCCTTCCCTGGGATTCACATACACTGAAGAAAATAAAACCCCATTCTCACTACGTGTGATAAAGTCCATGTGAAGCAGAAGACCAGCCAATGGGTGATGACCTGGAGGCTGGCCCCATGTCCCTCTCTCTTATTTTGAAAGGTGTTTTTGTTTCAACTAGTTTATGGTGGGTTACACCACTTGCAGTCTTCAGACCTGTGACTAGACCCTCTTTCTTTATTTGAAATAATAAATTTCAATTTCGATTACTCTGTTATAGCTGTCAAATTAGCCCATGACATACATCCAAGAGACTTCTTCTCAACCTATCATTTCTAAAACAGTGCAAAAATAAAGAAAATAGCCACAATAAGAGATTTTATGGTACTGTAAGACAAACCACTTCATTTAAGCACACTTTTGAAAGACTACAGAATCATCACGATTACTCCAACTGTACAGATGAGGAGCTTTGACACAAAGGATTTAAATGATATCACACTGCTTACACAAATGGTGCCAGAATGGTAAAAATGAATATTTACATTTGCTAACTTGTCAATTATGTTTTCTTCTACCCTACAAAATATATTTATTCAAATAAAATTATCTACCTTATTCTCCTATTGACTATGAAATTCCAGTGTGACTATTCTGTATCTCTACGTGCAGACACCGAAATGCACCAAAAGTTTGTATATCAACAGGGACTTGGTAATGTAAATTTTAACAAAATGTAAGATTTAATTAGGTAGAAATGACTAAAAGATGGTCCTAACATTAAGTTGCCATATTGTCTTCACTTGTTTCATTTATTCCTTCACAAACACACATGTGCCCCCTCTCTCCAAAAAAAAAAAAAGTTTTCTATGGTCTCAAAACTCTTGATATGTGTGGCCTGTCCCAAAGATAATTATATTTGGTTTTGGGGAAGCAATATAAATAAATGAATCAATATTATAAAGAAGATAACTCATAGTAATCACACATTAAAATTATATTGTCCCTTCTAATTTGTTCATTATGTATCTTTCTGACCACAAGTGCCATGAAACTAAGAGTTGTATTACATTTTTATTACTACTGTTCCCCAATCCTTACTTTAGTGACAACTTACACAACTGACATTCAATAAATATTTGGGAGGTGAATGCATAAGAGAGATACTACTCAATTCACTAAATTTAAAACTAGAGTGAAATTTCTTATAGCTGGGATGATTAAGGAAGGCTTTTTGTAGCAGACAACATTTCACCTGGGCCTGCAAGGCTAGGCAGGATTTGAATGAGATTCGGTTTGAGGCAGGGGAGCTGCATAAATAAGAGCACACAGGTGCCCGGATATGCAGCATGTATGAAGAATGTCAAATAGCTGCATTTCCTTGAAGTATTTGATATATGAAGGCAAGTTGTGGAAAATGAGGTTGGAAAGGAGGTTTGGGACCAGAGGGCCTTTTATTTCAATCTAAGAAGTTTTACTTTTATTTGGTAGACAATGGGGAGTCAGTGAAGGATGGTGCCCTGGAGAATGAATGGAGCGAGGGTACAGGATGATTAATCTGGGAGACATCTGCTGACTGGATTAGAATGTGGAGAGACTGGAGGTAAGGAGACAAGTTCTTTCTAAACTGCAGGTGAATAACGATGACATGTGCGAACAGAGTAGAGAAAGTAGCGATGGAGATAAAGTGACATATAGTAATTGTGTTTATTATGAACAATTATTACAGCCGCAGTGGCTGTGTGGGGCAGTAGGACACCATTTAATGCTTTTCATAAAGCAGTCCTATAAAGTACTTCCTATCATCCTTGCTTTGCACTTGAGACACACAAGGCACACAGGTTAAACCTAGTGACTGGCCCAGCCAGAATTTGAACCCAAATAATGAGTCTCCTTAACCTAAACTCATAACAACTCTTAGTTATGCAAAAGTTGAAATTTTAAACCCTGAGTAACTCTATACATATGGAGTAAACAGAGAGAGAGAGGGGTTCCTCCTACTTTACCTGTAGGATTTCACATTTATAATAGTGATAGGAGGACAATTTTGTATTTATATTTAGGATACACTGGGTGTTTAATTCTCCCAGGTATTCAGATGGAGAGTTCTAGCAGATAAACAATAAAACTAAAGTTCACTGGGAGTGATTTAGAAAGGTTAGCACAGAGGAAATGTGTGAAATCATATTATTGACAAGAAGAAGAGTATAGAAAGCCAAAGCTGAGACTTAAAAAACAATCAGAGCTGGGCGTGGTGGCGCACACTTGTAATCCCAGTACTTTGGGAGGCGGAGAACAGAGGATCCGGGTTTGCGGCCAACCTCAGCTCTCTCTCTCTCTCTCTCTCTCTCCCTCTCTCTCTCTCTCTCTCTCTCTCTCTCTCTCTCTCTTAGTGAGGCCCTCCGCAACTTCGTGAGACCCAGTTTCAAAATAAAGTATAAAAAATAGGGCCGGGGGCATAGCACGGAGGTAGAATTCCCCTGCATTCAATCCCCGGTATGGCAAAAAATAAATAAATAAATAAAAATAAAAACCAATCAGATGAGTATGCATACATAGATTAGAATCAGAAAAAGGAAGTAGAGAATAAGAAAAAGGACTAGTCAAAAGAAAGATGGTCTTATAGGTCCACTTTTGTTCTGTAAAAAGATAGGTTAAAGTCAAAATCCTAATACTTTACATACTTTACATACTTTACAATGTGACCTTACATGGAAATAGAGTCTTTACAAATGTGACTAGGTTAAGATAAGGTGATTAAGGTGGGCACTAATCCAAGATACTTGACGTTTTTTATAAAAAAAGGGAAATACAGACAACATACAAAGAAGGAAGATGTCTTAAAGATATACAGGGAAAGACATCCATGTGACTGGACAGGAGGCATGTAAAAGCCAAAGAACTCCAATGATTGCCCCAAGCACCAGAAGCTAGAACAAAGGCACGGCACTGTGACACTTGATTTGGTATCTCTAGCCTGCAGAACTGTGAGACAATGAATTTCTATTATTTTGAAGAAATCCACTCAATATTGGTACTTTGTTATGACGATGCAAGGAAATGAGCACAAAAAACAAATCAAGAGATTCTCTTTTTTTGCAGAACTGGGGATTGAAATGGGGATTCTACCTCCGAGCTACACCCCCAGCCCTATTTTTTATTCTTTATTTTGAAACAGGGTCTCACTAATTTGCAGAGAGCCTCACTAAGTAGCTGAGGCTGACTGTGAACCTGCGATCCTCCTGTCTCAGCCTCCCAAGTACTGGGATTACAAGCATACACCACCACAAAATCAAGAGAGTCTATTGGAGAACACATATGTATGCCACCCCCCACAAGACTGGACTGTTTCAAAAGGATGAGATTGGTCAATAGTGATAAATTCTGTAGCAACATCCTTGAGTATATAAACTAAACAAATTCCATTTTATTTTATAATTAGATGCTAATTAGTGATCACTGAGGGATCAATTTCAGTAGAGTGGTGTAGGAAGAATCATATTTCAAATTCAAATACTTACAGATAGCAGGCAGTTAACGGTAAGTATGTGAAATACTGAATTGCAAGATAGGAATATGTGGTAAAGATGTGTTGAGCTGAAGACAGCATAGTCCACAACTGCATGTCTAGAAATTACTAGGATGGCAAAGAAAATCCCATCTGAGGTCCATAAATGTTCACTCTTTGTACCAATGAATGAATATGTTATCACTAATTCCCCAAGTCTGATGAGAAAAGGGAAAGCAGAAAGAAATTTAAGGAGGATACAGAAACAAAGGAAAGGTTGTTTTTTTAATCATTTCAGCCCACTGTTCCAGATATAAGACACCTATAAAAACTTGAATATAGCATATAACATACAATATTGTTACATAATAATAAAATTTTATTTTATAATCAAAGTAGTTAATATTAATTAATATACTATATAAACTCTAGGTTATGATTTCCAACCCATTTTAATAATTTTGTGTTCATACTAGTTTGCAGTCTCAACAGCATGTAAGAGTTCCTGGTTCCCCACATCCTTGCCAGCATTTATTATTGTTTGCATTCTTGATGATTGCTATTCTAACTGGATTTAGATGGAATCTCAGTGCAGTTTTCATTTGCATTTCCCTGATTGCTAATGATGTTGAACATTTTTTCATATATTTATTGGCCATTTGCATTTCTTCTTTTGAGAAGTATCTATTCAGTTTAATTGCCCATGTTTTGATTGGCTACAGCCACCATGGAGTTCAGTGTGGAGATTTCTCAGATTAGAAATGGAACCACCATATGACCCAGCAATGCCACTCCTGGGCATCTTTCCTAAGGAATTGAAGTCAGAATATTATAGCTATGCATGAATATCTGTGTTTGTAGCAGCATAATTCACATTAGCCAAATAACGGAACCAGCCTAGGTGTCTATCAACAGATGAATGGATCACAAAGTTGTGGTATATACACACAAAGGAATTCTACTCAGCCATAAAGAAGAACAAAATTGACGGCAGCGGCGCCATCTTAGCCAGACCATGCCAGCCGCTACCGGCATTGCGGCTTCCACACGCCGCTAGCAGAGAAGCCAGAGACCTGTTGTGAGTTCAACTGCAGATCAGCAGAGACGAAGGCAAGCAGCAGCTCGCTCCACATTCAAGAGACCAAACGGAGGCCGGGCATGGTGTTGCATGCTTGTAATCCCAGTACTTTGGGAGGCGGAGACCAGAGGATCCGGGTTTGCGACCAGCCTCAGCTCGCTCTCTCTCTCTCTCTCTCTCTCCATCTCTCTCTCTCTCTCTACCTAGTGAGGCCCTCTGCAACTTCGTGAGACCCAGTTTCAAAATAAAGTATAAAAAATAGGGCTGGGGGTGTAGCGCGGAGGTAGAACGCCCCTG
>PVJS01044148.1:0-16775 GCA_004027185.1 Glis glis | reverse complement strand
CAGACACCAAGTGGAGAGGAAGGAATGAGCCTGAGGCAGAAGAGAGGCCTGAGCTGGGTGTGGCTGCTGTTGGTGTCACAGGCTGTGTCAGGCGTTGTCTCCTCTGTTGTCTGTGGCAGCCCTAACTTCCTCTCCTCAGAGAGACCTTGGCTACTGCAGCCCATTCAGCGGCCATCCACTCTTACCACACTGTTGCTGAGATCACTGGGGAGGGGAGCATGCTGTGTTCTCATGAGGAAACCTATGCTTTAGTGCCCTGTGACTTCAACTGAACCCCAAAACCAAAGTGATTTCTAATCAGGTTCTATCAAGGAATCTTAAAATAAATGTCAGGGGTTACCACTAATGTACGCTTTTACCATTACCTGGACTTCAGATACTTACATGACAGGCCCAGAAGCATAAGATCAAGGAGAAGTTTTAAATGGACGGGAACCTGACAACACAGCAAATAAAAAACCCAGTGAACTCTGCGTATTTCTTTTTCTTGGATTCAAACGAAGTCTGTGGAACTGGGCGCCCCCTGCTGGTCCTGGGCGCTCCTGCAGGGAGGTTTGTGTATGGACTCACACTGAGGACCCCTCACTGTGGATCTAGCACAGTAATACATGGCGATGTCCTAGGCTCTCAGGCTGTTCATTTGCAGGTGCAGCGTGCTCTGTGAATCATCTCTGGAGATGGTGAATCTGCCCTTCACAGATGCAGCATACTCTGCTGTGCCACCATCGGCTTTGTTTTTAATACGACCTACCCACTCCAGCCCCTTTCCTGGAGCCTGGCGGACCCAGTGCATGTAGTAATCACTGAAGGTAAATTCAGATGCCACACAGGAGAGTCTCAGGGACCCTCCAGGCTGCACCAAGCCTCCCCCAGACTCCACCAGCCGCACCTCGCACTGGACACCTGCAAACACAGAGACATCCTGGTCAGGAAACAAAAACACAAGCACTGTATCTCTCACTCATGTCCACTCACTCAACATCTTTTGTTAATAAAGAATTACCTTTCAAAATAGCAACAAGGAAAACCCAATTCAGCCCAAATTCCATGCTGAGTCCTCCGTGTTCAGTCCTGATCACTGAATGGGTCACCTGGGATTCAAGACTGAGGCTCCTCTCCCAGAGCTGCAGAGTCAGGGCTGGGCTGGTTTTCATCAGCAGAGGGAGGCCCTATTTGCATGTCATCCTGCCTTATAGCAAGATCTGTTGCAGGAAGACTCAGTCAGGGTAGAACACAGAGTAAATGCAAGTGCCCTGGGGAGTCGGCTCCCTGACAGCATTTAGCAAAATATAATGTTCAGTAGATGTCTGTGCTCTGATAAATACACAGGTTAAATCATATTTTATGTACTAATGTTTATAAAACTCTTATATTTTTATTTAAAATATTTTTCTTTATTGTGTAAGTAAAATCTCATATTTCAGAGTATACCTGATACGAGTAATATTGTTTAAGTTTTACTTGTACAGAAATAACTTCATAGGAGATATCAATATCAATTCCTCTTTTAAAATGTAAACTTCAATTCAAAATCATGGATGCGTTGTGCAGTTTTTCCAGGATCACATATGTGCTACAATGATTTCCCATTTCGGAATCTATGCCCCTCACCACAAGTCTGTGCTGTCCCTGGACCAGCTCCAGAATGGAGTGAGACCTGCCTAGGGATGTTTGCAGAACCGTCCTGTTGAGAGCAGGTAGGACTTTCATGCATTCTCATGTTCACATAATGAATGTGCAGAGCCAGGTTCATGCTGATGTGTTTTTTCAGGGTCACAGAGAATTCATGTGCTACTGTTCACCGTTCCATCAGACCCACTCACCGGATTTATTAATTTGTTTATTAGAGATAGGTTCAGTGATGTATAATTGGCATAGCATAAATGTCACATAATGAGAGTGAACATTGGTTAAGTCTTTGCTGGTGTTCCCTCCTATACAGCATCATGGATGCGAAGACAATGAATGTCTTAGGGCCTGTGCCCTTATGTCTGTGCCCTTCGGCTGATGAGAAGACTCACCAGGTTCCTGTGAGTTTATCGGTACCTGATGCTGGTGACCACAGCAGGACCAATTCTACCCCCTAACATTACTCCTCCCTGTCTGTAATTCCTCCCTCCACTCATTCCGTCTCCCACAGTTTCCTTGGTGAATTTATCTTTAAGATATTTCATTAGTTTTCATTTTCTATGATTTATATTGTGAGATTCATTCATTTGGCATCTTTTAGTTCTCCTGAGTACTATGAATCCACCATGTTGTAGTGAGTCAGGAAAACCTTCATTTTCACGATGGATAGCATTCCTAGGCATGGATATACCACAGCCTTACACCCCCCTGCAAATGTTGCCGATGCTTCTTATCTGATGCCCAAAGCCCAGTGAGCAGATGTGGGAGCTGCACTGGTCCCTGTGGACCATGCAAATCTGGGCTTCTGTCCTAATTCCAGAACACTGTCATGGATTCCCTGTATGGAATTAATCATCTCTGCTTCCTTCTCCTTCTAAAGCTCGAGTAGTGTCACAGTTGGGTGGCACAGGATTTTGCCTCTTAGCAGAAGCCTAAGGCTGTATGGTTGTACATTGTACTGATGATGTTATGCTAACCTCTGTTTCTCTCACAGAAGTAGAAGGAGCTGCATGCAGTTTCAAAGCTGTTCCCTAGGAATGGGGGGGGGGCTGTCTCAAGACAGAGTCCAGGGAACTGGGTATATTAGAACAAACTCTCCAGGAAGGGGGTTGGGCCATCAATGAGGATAAGGTTCAGGGAACTGTGTATTCTGTCAAATTCTTGGGAGTTGTCTAGTTGAGTAACACAGATGATGTACACAGCATTGATAGGCCAGGAACGGTCCAACAATTACAGACATGTCTAGGACTTTTGCAGTTATGGCAGAAAATAGGTGCTAGGAAAAGATCAATTGGATTGTGGTCACAGTTATGGAAAGAGGCAGCGGTGTGCTACTCTCTCATTGAGAAAGCGTTAGTGGCAGTATATGCTGTCCTCTTAGTTTGTGAGCCTATTAGAGGTATTGGGTCAGACCACCTACCCTACTGAAGGTTTATTGAGGTCCTGGACTTGAACCCTCCAGACAGGGATAACCAAAATGCTCACTTGGGCAAAATGGGGTGCATATTTGAGTGAGGAGCACGGTTTTCTAGTAGCCTTTTGTCTTAGCAGCTCCATAATCTGCTGGGGCCAGTACAATTCTGAGTGACAGCCCCCTCAGAACCCACGGAATAGGGAGATAACGAAAACCCCTATAAGGAACGGAGGGCATGCACCTTTAGAGAAGGTAATAGCAGGAGTGTCGCACACTTTGAAGGTAGTATGGAGTTTGGGAGAATCCCAAAGTAATAGCAGGAATGCCCACACTTTGAAGGTAGAAGGGAATTCGGGAGACTCCTAGGTACCAACAGACACAAGGGGAGAAGTCCTTCTTTTATTCCATACGTCCAAACCCTTGGCCCCAGGATGGCAAGATATCTGGGAATGGCCCTAGCATGTGCAAGTTTCCTAAGTGTCATGGGTTACAGTGGAGCCATGGGGCCTGGGACAGAAGGGCCAATTGCATCTTCTCAGAATAGAAGGACATTCCTATAGTGGTCTCTTTCTGCCCTGTCCTACCATCTAGGTAAATGTCAGGGAATAGCCTGCTTTTCTGTGCACACACCTTCGCAAGAGCGCATAACACCTCACATCACTGGTACCCATATATGTCACTATTACTATAAAGTACATAATGATGTGAGGCTATATTGCACCAATAAATATATTAAAGAAATGTAATAATCCTCTGCAATTACAGTCCTTCCCACTAATGAAACAGGTACATGTATACATGTATGTACATGTATAAATTTATAATATTTACATATGTAAATATGTTGATAAGTTCATAAACATTTTGATATGTCCCCAGTAAATGCAAGGTATTTATTTTGAACTTCTACTTTGATGAAAATAGAGTTTCTCCTGATCCTGATCCTGAGTCTTTGGCTATTGCACAATCAACCATTTCTTCTTGCCATATCTGATAAATTTAATCAATAGATTGATATTGCCTGGCACAGTATTTTAGAAGCCCTTAGTTATATACCTGTGTGTACACAATTAAAAAGCAAAATGACAGGCAATTAGATTTAAATTAATTTCTTTATGAATTTAAGTCATCTTCTAATACATGTTACACCAGTGTGACTGTTAATATCATATACACCTAACCATTTACTTTTCTCAATGTATGTATGGTGTTATTTTCTAATGTACTATGTAAGTTGGACTTTAAAGTATTCTGGGCGGTTTTATGTATTTCATATGTATAACCCTTATTAAATACAAATAAATGCATTTTAACAATTTTAAAATACTGTATGAATGATTATATTTTTCAAATAGTGAGATATTTTTAATTTTAAACTTTAAAGATTTAGATGAGATATTTCTTCTTTCAAATGTTTAAATTTTGGAACTGTGGGATTCAGCATTCTGGCAAAAGTTCATTTGAAATGAATCCTAATAACATTTTGGAACCTAGATACTTACATGGTAGGCCCAGAATGATAAGTGCAGAGAACTTCTCAGGGAAAAGTGCTACATGGACAGAAACCTGAAAACACAACAGAAGAAAAATTCATTCAACTCTACATCTGTTTATGAATCCAAGTAAAACCTGCAGGACCTGAGCGCCCCCTGCTGGTCCTGGGCACCCCTGCAGGGAGGTTTGTGTCTGGGCTCACACTGAGGTCCCCTCACTGTGTCTCTTGCACAGTAATACATGGCCGTATCCTCAGTTCTCAGGCTGTTCATTTGGAGGTGCAGCGTGTTCTTGGAGTTTTCTCTGGAGATGGTGAATCGGCCCTTCACAGCGTCTGCATAGTATATGCTACCACCACCACTACTAATGTATGAGATCCACTCCAGCCCCTTCCCTGGAGCCTGGCGGACCCAGCTCATGCCGTAGTTATTGAAGGTGAATCCAGATGCCACACAGGAGAGTCTCAGGGACCCTCCAGGCTGCACCAAGCCTCCCCCGGATTCCACCAGCTGCTCCTCACACTGGACACCTGCAAACACAGAGACATACTGGTCAGGAAACTGCCAAACATCCACTGTGTCTCTCACTCATGTCCACTCACACTCAACATCTCTTGTTCTCCATAAATTACCTTTTAAAAGAGCAAGAAGGAAAACCAGGCTCAGCCCAAACTCCATGGTGAGTCCTCTGTGCTCAGTCCTAATCACTGAATGGGGTCACCTGGGATGCAGGGCTGGGGATCCTCTCCCAGAGCTGCAGGGTCAGGGGTGGGCTGGTTTTCATCAGCAGAGGGAGGCCCTATTTGCATATCATCCTGCTATAAAGTAGGCTGTGTGGTTCAGTGGCTCAGACAGGGAAGTGCTCAGAGCAGTTGGGAGTTTAAAAAGGATAATGTTGGAAATCAGAATGTTTGGAAGATTATGGGTCCTTATTATGTGATATTATTAATAAGTTAATACCTGCCAGTTCATTTCATCATTTTATTTATACAGAATTCCTGGTGTGTGGCATCAGTATTGTCTCCATGTTAAAGCCATATATATTTTTTATCTACAGCAAACTTGGCACATATGTGATACTTTTCATACATGCTGACACCTCTCTGCCAGTGTACGACCTTCCCCACATGAAATCAAGCGATGCTGCCCCCATCTCTTTGAGGTGCTTCCCATTGCTGCTGTGTGATCCTCCTGCCTCCCGTCCTCCCCACACACTGCACACAGGCACTGCTGATGTACGGGAATAGCTCATCAGTTTTTATTTCTATAAACAGAATCCTTTCTTGTCATTACAAAATTCTCCATATGTGAACTGTGCCTAGGCTTACTCTGAAATGCTTGTCATGTTGCTTGGTCCTGAGCACCCCCTCCTGGTCCTGAAGAGAAGTTCATATGGAAAAGTAGTTCAAGTCCACCCTTGTCAAAGGAGCGCAGCTGATTAGGACAAAGTTTCACTCTTTATGAAATGGAGGAAGTGAGAGAAACAAAGGACAGAGAGCCTCAAATCACCATGTTTGAATAGTTCTAGCTGAGGAATGCAGGCAGCACAGGTGGAATTTTCTTGGTGATTTCATCAGTTAAAACATAAGTTATTAGTAACTCATAAGCTAAATGTGGGTCATTTATGACACTTGGCACTGAGTCCACGATGAGAACTTATTTCTAGAAGTAAAGTGAGTTTAGAGTAAGTGGGTCTGCACGTCCTTACCATTCAACGCGCTCTATGCATTTGAAGTAAGCCCTGGGTTCTGCTCCTCCTACTCATGCCCAGCATATGCTCAGGCCTGGTCAACATCCAGCTGGGAGAGGCAGTACTGAAGGAAGGCTCCTCCTAGTCTGTGCTGCTCAAGTCCTGGGATGGGGCAGAGCTGGAACCGAGTCAACCAATGTCCTGTGGTGGATACAGTGAGTCCAGCGGCCCTCACCAGCTGGGATTTAGGTAGACCTGGGATTTCCCTAACTGGACAACTAATCAGACATTGAAAAATCGGGTGTCCACCACTCCAAATAATCTTTTGGGCACAATTCCCAGCACACAGAGTTCTATATCCCAAACTCCCCTTTTTGCTGAAGCTACTGTAAACTTGGATGAGCAAAATGTTTATAAATTCATACCTGGAGAAATTAACATCATTTTTGTTCTGTAATTGCTCTATGAATGTTTGTTAACATAGCATTCCTAACAGTGCTCATCATCATGCCTAAGGCATTCTGCTGCAATCCACAGAGCTGTGAAGGTGATAGAGAATAGACCTGCCTGGAGACACTCAGATGTCCTGCTCTCCAGACACAGTCCAGCAGGGTGCAGATGTGGTGGAGATCACAGGCCTCCTCTGAGTCCTGGAAACAAGGGAGACTTAGGAATAGTCCCTCCTGCTCAACTCTGTCTAACCTAATTCTCAGTGACCCATGTGAGTTACGTGCAGTGCTGTCCCGCACACATAGACTTTTATACAGGGGACCAGCAGGCGAGGACCAGCCACAATCCTGCAGGGAAAGCTCACCCTATCTCTAGGTTACAGATGTGGTTCCATGAAACAGGAATATGTTTAACTCTAACTAAAACCACTAAGGCATAACTTGGAGTTCCTTCACATTAAAACCACTTGTAGAAATTCACAGGTAAGTATAATTGACTGAATGATAAATATATAATTGGCTGAATGATAATATATTGGTGTGTGAGCACAATGGAAAAATGGATGCATATCAAGAGCTACATCCTATTTATTTGAGTAAACATTCATCATTTTCCTCAGAACAGAAAACTAAAATCTCCATTATTTTCCTTCTATCACCTCCCCATGAAAAGTTCTTCAGAATGTCCAATAATTCGGTATTCCAATCTTCATGCCATATTTTATTTCCAAATATATGTCATTCCTGTACACCCACAGAATCTTACCTCACGGTGCCACTGGAATCTTCACACCACATCTCTGCACTGCCCACATACTCCATTTCATCTTCATCATGGCATTCTGGGGTGCAGGGGACCTGACTTCACTTCCAGTCATCTTCTCCACGTCCCCAGTGTTTGCCTTTCCTGAGATGCAGAAGCCAGCTCTGTGGCAGGTGTGTGGAGGGGCGGGTGATGCTCTCTTGCCCATGGGGTCAGTGAGCAAGACGACCTGGGCAGCATGTATGTTCCTTGGAGATGTCTCGGAGGCTGCAGGAGGTCACGATGGAGACCACTCCTGATGTTTGCTCTGGATTCTTGACAAAAGTTTGAAGATGACAGAGGGTGTGATATACTGAGAGAATTCCCTCTGCCACTGATCTTGAAGTAGTGATAATCTTGAGAGAGGGAGAGCCATGGAGGTGCTGGTGGGACATGTAGTTTTCCAACAATCATGAGGACCCCTCTGCATATTTCCTCTACTGAAGCATCATTGTCCAACCTGAAAGAAGATAAGATGATAGAATAAGTAATCAAATAGCTGAACTCAGAATGTGTAGGATCTGATAGAATGCTCTTCTCTAAGGTTAATTTGGCTTCTAAGTTCATAGTTACTTCTGTACAAATTCCTGATAGTTGGGCATCTAATCGCTTTTTGTAAATTTGGATATTATATTATGACAATTCTCACTATTAAAGAGAGGACAAATCTTTGTTTCCACACATTTTGTAAATCTTTTTGTAGTCTGCATGTTACAAAAGGATTTGTAAGTCATGGAGATAAAACTCTAACTGCAAACCAGCCCCTACCCAAGCCACTGTGCTGGACTTGGGTTCAGTTTCTCCTGATGGCACCTTGGTGGCCATGAAAACCTTCTGCAGTCCTGGTTCTGGACCCTGCAGGTGCCCCCTGGCCTCACACCGGATGCCAATCAGAGCGCTTTGATGCAGTGGTGCCTGCCTTCCTCCTCAGCAGTCACACTGCACAGCTGGAAGAGCACTTGGCTGTTGGTTGTGTCCAGGAGATACTGAATCTGTCCTGAGGATGTGATGTGTGGTGAGTGTTCTCCTCAGCCCAGGTCACCTGAATCCACAGAAGACATTCCATGCGTGACAGCAGATCCATGACGTCAATTATTCAGAAATTGAGAGGAATGTGTAGAGGCACAGGTGAGGCCAGGCTTCTGTGAGACTTCTAGCCCCTCCCAATGGAATGAGGTGACCCTTGGTCTAGACACTGGGGAGCAGGACACCTCTGAAGACAAAGACAGGTCACCTCTTGCCCAGCATGACTTCTTGGAAAGCCGTGGGTCACTTGACATAGAGAGCATCCAGCTGACACAGGAGAGCTAGTACAGGCGCAGCATTTGTTTGTACGTGGGGATTGGGACAGTCACAGAGGTCTACTTATTCTGGGAACTACAGAATGACACTTCTCATGCCTGCCTTGTTTTCTCCTGGCAGGGTTGGAGGAGTTTCCCAAAGAGAAGACATCATATGTGTGGGTCCAATTCTGGGGACAAAGTTATATTTCTCTCTTATAAAACATGGCTTAAGTCACAAAATAAGCATAAATAGTCTCTAGGAAGTTCTCCCCCCAAAAGAAGATCCATGTTGAGTCTCCATGGATTCAGTCACCGTCCCTGCCTGAGCAGATGCATCAGAGTCCTGACCATGGATCACAGGGCCAGGGCTACCCATGGCCTCTGCCTCTAGTCCTGCCAAGCATCCATGTCTGGGATGCTTCATAAAGTGTGTCGAAGGCAGTCTAAATACTGCAAGTGGTGACTCTTCAAATGGGCAGACACCAGTGATTACGATTTACCAGGGAAATGAATCAACACAAAGGGAAAAATAAGTGCCAGTTTCCCCCTCACACACACCCAAGCTGGACATCAACTAACTGCTGATAAAATATAAAAAACTAGCTGGGCTTGGTGACACATGCTTGTAATTCCAGTACTTGGGAGGCTGAGACAGGAGGATCACAGGTTCACACCAGACTCAGCAACTTATTGATTCCCTCCACAATTGAGTGAGAACCTGTTTCAAAAAAATAGATAAAATAGGGCTGGGGGTGTATCTCAGAAGTAGAATGCCCCTGGGTTCAATCCTCAAAACCACAAAAATATAAATATATATGTATATATCAGCTAAAAGATGTTATTGGTAGATGAACAAAGTGGAAATATGTAACATTTGATGTAATATTATGAAATGTGTATGGTGGGAGTGAATGTGTGGCTATTGTATGCCATTGAATATATACATACATATATGTAGATAGATGATGTGTTTATTTAACTTCAGTGAGTCCGCCTGTGCATCTACCATAGGCCCTAAGACTGTGAACATGAGGATTTCCTTGATCCTGCTTCTGTCCTCTGTAATTTAACCCTCCACTCATTCCTTCTCCCACACTTTCCTTGTGGAACTCATCTTCAAGATAATTTAATTTGTTTCATTTTCTAGGATTTATAGTGCGTGAGTCATTCATTTGGCATCTTTCAATTATCATGAGTACTGTGAACACACCATGTTGTCGTGAGTCAGGAAAATCTTCATTTTCATGGAGGAAATCATTCCTAGGCATTGATATACCACAGGATGTATAAGCAAACTGCTGGTCACTTGGATTGCTTCCCGTTTCTAAGTATCACACAGGAAGAGGCTGCATACTTGGAAATGTTCATATCTCATAGAAATTGCTTCTAAAACTTACAACTCAACAAGTCAATGTAAAAATTATGCATATTTCTACAAAATATGATACTCAATGTTATAAGGAAAAAAGACCTGACACACAGAGAGTCAAAGATTTGTATTTATAAATAGGACCTGTATATTAAGTAATGTCAGGCAGAGGCCACTGAAAGGAATATAAACTGGAACAAGATTAAACTGGTCATATTTGTTGAATTTCTTAGTACAGTGTGGGAAAGGACTTGTAGTTTGAAATTCTGGGAGGTCATACATTTGGTGGATTCCCATTTCCCTTGAAGCATTTTCTGGAGAATTTGGGATATATCTTGAGAAGTTTTTCCCTCCACCCACCTAGTTCCATATGAAAAGAATGAAGAGAAACTTCCACTGAAATGCATCCAGTCTTACGTTCCTGTCAAAATACAGAACAATATTATGTTTCTACAACATCAAAGCAGCAACCTCCATGCACTGTGGGAACACTACTGGAGCTGGAGGGAGCAAAAGAAGGAACCACTCTCTGCCCAGAACCTGACCCTCTCCTGACTAAGGAGCAACAGCCTCACTCTGCAGGGAAAGGAGAAACACTGAAAACTAGTGAAACTGGTGAAAATTCACAGCAGCTATGAGAAGGAACAGCTGGGAATACAAACCAGAGACACCTTGCCCAGAGGCAGGTACAAGAACACAGGGACTGGCATTTCCTCTGTGGGAGGGCTGGAGCATTGAAAGATCACACCCAAGCCCAGGGTCAGCAGGCCTGCCCAGCAATGCATCCCAGCCAAATGTCACCCTGAACCTGCAGGGTAAACCCTTCCACTGCTGGAGGGTCGTGATCGCCCCCTGCAGGTCCTGTGCAGTCCTACAGGGAGGTTTTTGTCTGAGCTCACTCTGAAGTCCCTCACTGTGTTTCTTGCACAGTAATACACAGCTGTGTCCTCTGCTCTCAGGCTGCTCAGTGATAAGGAAACTTGGCTCTTGGATGTGTCCCTGGTGATGCTGACTCTCGATTCCAGGGTTGGGTTATATTTTGTGCTTCCACTACTCCATATTATACCAACCAACTCCAGTCCCTTTCCTGGAGCCTGGCGGACCCAGTTCACACCATAGCTAGTTAAAGAGAATCCAGAGACAGTGCAGGTGAGGGACAGGGTCTCTGAGGGCTTCACCAGGCCAGGTCCCAACTCCTGCAGCTGCACCTGGGACAGGACACCTGGGGACAAGAGGCATCACCATTAGTCAAACACACCAGAGGCCACATGCCAGGTCCCTCTCCTGGAACCCTGAGACACTCACAGCAGGGAGCTGCCACCAGGCAGAGGAGCAGCCCCAGGACGTCCATGCTCTGATGAGGGTCCTGTGGGAAGGAGACTGAGGCTCCTCAGCCAGGGCTGGGCTTTCAGCCTGACACTGGGGGCTGCTTTGCATGGGGGAGGCCCCTGAGGACATAAGTGGGGAGCAGAGGGCAGGGTCCTTCTGTCCTTCCCAGGGAGAGTGTGTGCCTTGTGCTGCTTACAGGAGCTGGAACTAAGCCTCGGGGACTCCATCCTGCCTGGACTGACTACTTCCTGACACATAGGAACTGGGGTGGAGCAGAGGATGCAGGGTTTATGGGCAGAGTGTGTGGGGGGGATGTTTAACATGATGTGTCTGACTTCCTTCTGGGGCACAGGCCAGCATAGGAGGTCCTCAATGTATTTACTCATCTCTGTAAATGCCCATGGACCACTGGGAATAGGGCAGGATGGGGTGTAAGAGGGTTCTTGCTGGTGAGGGGTAGGGCATGGTTTTGAGAAGGAACAAAATCACTCTACTCCTAGTGTGGCACTTGTCTCTTCCCATGATTGCTTTTCTGAGTTTTAATTTAATCCTCTTGTGTATAATTCATACACCTTAGGCCATGTTTCTCATACTCTGATTCTGTCTTGGGTTTGGGGGAACATCTCTGTGTCCTTGTGTCTCTGTTCCTGGCCCTGGCTTTGCAACATCAAGGGTCTGCCTGGCCTTTTAGAGGCTGTGGAGTCAGTGCTGGTGTGGACCAGTGGCCCTCAAGTGGGACAGGGATGCTCTGTGAATCCTCCCTGGACCCTCTCCCTGTGGAGTCATGTTCTTCTGATGAGTTGAGCCTCTGGCGTTACCACTGAAGAATCCATTCCAAGTGACTCTGCTCAACCTGCAGCCATGAGGAAGGAGCAACAGATGTGGACACATGCTCAGAGATCAAGGGCACATGAGACTTCCCTCAGGTCCCATCCCCAGCTGCCCCCCAGGGACATTAACTGTGCTGATCTGGGGAAGCCCCTGCCTTACACACCCCTGCAAATGTTGCCGATGCTTCTTATCTGATGCCCAAAGCCCAGTGAGCAGATGTGGGAGCTGCACTAGTGCCTGTGGACCATGGAAATCTGGGCTTCTGTCCTAATTCCAGAACACTGTCATGGACTCCCTGTATGGAATTAATCATCTCTGCTTCCTTCTCCTTCTAAAGCCTGAGGCTTGCCGCAGTTGGGTGGCACAGGATTTAGCCTCTTGGCAGAAGCCTAAGGCTGTATGGTTGTACATTGTATTGATGATATTATGCTAACTTCTGATTCTCTTACTGAGGTAGAAAGAGCTGCATGCAGTTTCAAAGCTGTTCCCTAGGAATGGGGGGGGGCTGTCTCAAGGACAGAGTCCAGGGAACTGGGTATATTAGAACAAACTCTCCAGGAAGGGGGTTGGGCCATCAATGAGGATAAGGTTCAGGGAACTCTGTATTCTGTCAAATTTGTGGGTGATGTCTAGTTGAGTAAGACAGATGATGTACACAGCATTGATAGGCAGGAACGGTCCAACAATTACAGACATGTCTAGGACTTTTGCAGTTATGGCAGAAAATAGGCGCTAGGAACAGATCAATTGGATTGTGGTCACCGTTATGAAGAGGGGCAGAGGTGTGCTACTCTCTCATTGAGAAAACATTAGTGGCAGTATATGCTGTCCTCTTAGTTTGTGAGCCTATTACAGGTATTGGGTCAGACCACCTACCCTACTGAAGGTTGATTGAGGTCCTGGACTTGAACCCTCCAGACAGGGATAACCAAAATGCCCACTTTGGCAAAATGGGGTGCATATTTGTGTGAGGAGCATGGTTTTGTAGTAGCCTTTTGTCTTAGCAGCTCCATAATCTGCTGGGGCCAGTACAACTCTGAGTGACAGCCCCCTCAGAACCCATGGAATAGGAAGATAACCAAAACCCCTATAAGGAATGGAGGGCAGGCACCCTTAGATAAGGTAATAGCAGGAATGTCACACACTTTGAAGGTAGTAGGGAGCTTGCAAGAGCTTGCAAAGTAACAGTAGGAATGTCACACATTTTGAAGGTAGTAGGAAGCTTGGAAGAATCACAAAAGTAATAGCAGGAATGCCCCAAACTTTGAAGGTAGTATAGAGCTTAGAAGAATTCCAAGGTAATAGGAGGAATGCACCACACTTTAAAGGTAGTAGGGAGCTTGGAAGAATCCCAAGGTAATAGCAGGAATGCCCCACACTTTGAAGGTACTAGGGAGCTTGGGAGACTGCCAGGTACAAACAGACATGAGGGGAGAAGTCCTTCTTTTACTCCATATCTCCAAACCTTTAGCCCCAGGATGGCAAGATATCTGGGAATGGCCCTAGCATGTGCAGGTTTCCCAAGAGCCATGGGTTACAGTCCTGGAGCCATGGGGCCTGAGACAGAAGGGCCAATTGCATCTTCTCAGGACAGAAGGACATTCCTATAATGGTCCCTTTCTGCCCTGTCCTACCATCTAGGTTAATGTCAGGGAATAGCCTACATTCCTGGTCACACATCTTTGCAAGACTGTACACCACCTCACATCACTGGTACCAGCTACCAGTGGAGATAGTTGAAGGCCTCCTGTGGCATGTCACCCCTGATACTTCAGACAACTGGACTACTTTGTGAACTTGAAACCACAGCAGCCCAGACAGGGATGAATGACATCATATAATTGAGAACTTGTACCAAGACTGTAGTAATTGTCCCCCTTTGTTGGGATATGCTATGGAAAATGGTTGAGACTGGTTAATGGGGGAATGTGTAGCGCTTATAAACATAGAATCTTTTTGTATAGAGCAGGTGAACCGGTCTGTGACCATTTGAATTGGTGGATGGTTCCACGACGACTATATAAGATTTGTTTGTTCCAAGAGGTGTTACTATAGATATAGAGATACACACAAAAGACTTATCCCAACAATGTGCAGAAGCGTTAAATATATAATGAGGGACCATTCTTCTTTTAATGGATGAAACCACAGATGTGAAAGGTGGTTTTGCAGGGTCAAGTTATGAACCACAACCTGGTAAGGGGTGGAGTGTGGGGACCCAGGAGGCGTACAGGCTGGCAGTGATAGCATGACCCTACAATGTTACAGACACACACACATTCCAAACAGTTGTTGATGCATACAGGGGAGTGAGAGCAGCTCCCGCACAGTTGTGGAGTCCGGGGTGTCCCCCCCTCATGTGTAATCGTGGGTGCGCACACTCCTCTCACATGGGCATTGTATATAGTTGTGTACAATGAATATGTAAGATGCAATATGCATGTACAATAACTATGCAAAGTATAACCTCTGTGTGCAATGGCTATACAAAGTGTAACACGCATGTACACGCCCAGGCTGATGTGGATGTGCCCCATTCTGTGCAGAACCCTATATAAGGAATGGTTCTACAGAATAAAGTTGCTGTTTGCTGTTTGTTCTTCTTCAGATGATGGCGCTGCTGTTTCCTTCATATTGGGGATCCCACCTCATGCAACCACAGCTGGTCCCTGACCAGGATCATAACAATGATATGATATTGGGGTTACTGTAAAGCAATATAAACTGGAAATAAATCATTTGGGGTTATTGTCAGCCTACTCAACTTGGAAATGATCATACAGTATGGGAATTCATTGTGTAGAAAGTGCTATAGGTAGAAAGCAAAAGTGGTACTACACATTTGCACAGGCTTAGAACAAAAAATACACACACACACACACACACACACACAGAGTTTTCAAAGATATAACTTTGAAGCAATCAGGTAACCAACTGATGGATTCCATCAACAGTCTCAGACAAAGCCAGAAGTGTAAATGGGATTATTCATGAAAGATCTGTGAAGACAGTGTCCTAATGCATGTGTTCCTGCAGTACACCACAGAGACATGCAGTGTCTTAGTATGCTATAGCAATTTAGGCACTCCCAACCAAGTTTGACTGAGAGACAGAGAGAGAACGAAATGAAATAGGGTTTGTATTGTTTCAATTCTACTCTCATGAAAGTGAGTGATAGACTGGCCAGGTTTGACCTTGTGTCACCTTCAATAACAGGCAGAGAGACTCTGAGGACAGAGCCACAGACCCAGGTCTTGGAGCCCTGAGACACCAGAATCAGTCCAAGCACTTGGGAATATTGCAGTCTGCTCACTCAGATTTCCAAAATCTTCAGGATGGTTAATCCCTGTTAACTTTCATTTTGTCTATTATTTTACTAGAAATATATTAAACGGTATTGTGTCTGCCCCTCCATTTTACTTTGGAAGGAGGGAACTTGTGTTCCAACAACCCAGGTCGACCGCTGGAGAAGAATTTGGCTGCAGGGAGTACCAGGCACAATTTGTCCCCCGTTGTCATGGTTTGCATAAGAAATTTCCCACAGAAAAGCTCATGGGTTAGACAATGAGCCAGGTTTACAGCTGGGGCATGGCTGGAGGAGGTGGGCACTGGAGGTGTGCCATGGGGACTGTGTCTGTCTCTGGAACCTCTTCTCTCTGCTTCCTGGAGGCCATGAATTGAAAGCCCCTTTTCCTCTTCCATGCCCAGGGTCCCTGCTGAAGAGATGTTTCTGCCTTAGAGCTGGCCAAACATGTAAACCCTGAGCCACATAAGTCTTTATCCTCTGAATTGTGGTTTTCAAGTATTTGGTCAGTAGGACAAAAATATGAGAAAACACCTATACTTGACCTGTCACATTTAGGTGATGAGATGTGGAAATTTTGAGGTGATGAAGTTTTTATAGATTTTGGAAGGAGTGGATGTAAGGTTGAAATGGAGAAGATCCCTTTCTCCATCTTGGATAAGACTTTAGAAATCCCTTCCTGGAGTGTTTGTGTGGAGATGACAAGGTCTCTAAAATCAAACCTGCTGAGACAGAACAATAGTCTGCCCTGTTCTGGAAACAATATTGGCCACTCCCTCATTTGATAAGGGGCAAATTCCAGATGTGAGGGGAAACACATCCCTAGAACAGTCCCCAAAGTACACCACAGTTACCTTTATCTTATGAACATAGGTACACACAAACACACTTCTGGGGGGATATGGTAACCCAATGAAGAGACAGACATCTCATGAAGAGGCATGATGGGGAAGAGGGCAGGTGCAGCTCAGGACCCTGCATGCGTTGACATCAGGAGACTGAGCCCCTGCCTTCCCTGCAGGTTCCATAAAACCTGCACACCAAAGCCTTTGTCGGAGCCAGCCTGACAAACTGAGGGTCAGGGCTGCGTTACCCTTTTCTGCTCAAGCAGACGCCCCGCACAGTAACCCTTGGTGTGTATTCTGTCTTGTGGTCTAGTTTCATTTTCATTGCCCCTGGCTC
>PVJS01044147.1:0-16777 GCA_004027185.1 Glis glis | reverse complement strand
GGATTGAACTGAGAGGCATTCTACCTTCGAGCTACCCCAAAATCCCAGCTGCCACCTTATTTTATTTTATTTAATTTTGAAACAGGGTTTTGCTAAGTTGCTGAATTGCTGAGTTTGGCTTCAAACCTGTGATCCTCCTATCTCAGCCTTCCAAGTACTTGGATTATAGGCAGGCACCACCACACCCCACTGGTAAGTGGTTTTTAACTGATGTGGTGACTGTTTTTGTTTGCTCCATCTTGATATTCATGGAATTATATCTTTAACTTAATTATGCAAAAATTTGGCAAGGAGTGTCTACATGTGGATCTCTTGTCATCAAAATTGCCTGAAAAAACAAATGTGTATTAATTCATCCATGCAGCCAGATCCTTCATCTCTCCCCAAACATTGGCCTCCCTTTCTTCCTCTTTCTAATAATTATTAATTTTAGTTACAGAAAGCATTTTTAAAGTTCATGTTTATTTTTGTTTTTGCCTTATTTTTCTAACATATACCTGAGGAACACCTACAATGTTTGACTGCAAATCTTCTTTGTCTCTTCAATTTTCTGCTATTATTTTTATCCCTTTCTTATTTCCTTTATTATTTTGGCATATTACACAAGCTAGAATTTCACATAAATGTTTTTCTCTTGTTAGGATTACTGTAATTTTTATGCAGATTTTTATTCTGCTAAAATTTTGGTGCCAATTAATTTCTATTAGTTTAGAACCTTTTTCTTCTATATAACCTTTTTCTTTTAAATATAAAAGTATATTTAAAAAGTATATTTTTTTAAATATACTTTTATTGGTGCATTGTAGTCTCACAACATAATGAAGTTCAGAGTGATAGGGACATACATGCACACACCACTTGGTGAGTTTACCCTCATTGTCTCCCCTATCTGGGTACATAATATTGAGATTGGCATTCTTTTGTTATTTTTTAATCTCTATTTCTTTGTGTTGCACCTCTTCTTACTTTCTTTTTCCTCCATCTGATCCACTTATAGCTGTTGTTTCATCCCATTCTGTCTACCATGTCCTTGCTCATCCTATTGTGGTTCTTTTAGTTAATCAACTTCAGATATGGGTTTTTCTGTCTCAGTATTTAGGATAATGTTTTTTCTCATACCATTTGCATTATTTTTCACAAATCTCATTAGTCTTTTATCTTTTTACTCGTCTTTGAAAAAGGGAAAATCCATGCAAAAATAATGTTTGCCAACAGTCAGGTGGTGTGGACCTTTCTGTGCTCTGCTCATTAAACACATGACCCTAGAAAATCTCTGTTCAGCCGGGCGTGGTGGCGCACGCTTGTAATCCCAGTACTTGGGAGGCTGAGACAGGAGGATCCCAGGTTTGCAGCCAGCCTCAGCTACTTAGTGAGGTCCTTCTCAACTTAGTGAGACCCTGTTTCAAAATAAAGAATAAAAAATAGGGCTGGGGGTGTAGCTCGGAGGTAGAATGCCCCTGGGTTCAATCCCCAGTACCGCAAAAAAAAAAAAGAAAATCTCTGTTCAAAATTATGATACAGAAGAGGTGACAGACAGATGGTCAAACCCAGACAAATGCTTTGTGTCTGTTCTGCACCATGCTGGCCTCCCCAAATCCACTGCTGGCTTCCTAGAAGTTAGAAAATATTTTAAAAGCTAAACACAAAACAAAAATAGCCACAATCGCACGTATCTCAGTATTTAGGTTTTATCACTCATATATGATATTTTGTTGGCATTTTATAGGATTAAGCATCATATCACCAATTCTTTCTCTCTGACATACACACTCCTGCCCATGTTTTCTTAATACCATGAAGGAAGAACAAGTTGTATGCTTGATTTAAGACCCATTTAAATACTACTATCTTTTCAAATAAACAATATTTTGTGGAATATGAGTGCCATAATTCTCAATCTAAGAACTCACATTTTCAAATGTTTTGACATTTAGGTTATTTTCAGTATTTCTTTTAGTAAATTTCCATTTCTGTTATTCCCATAATAAATCTCTTCATACATAATTCTGGGTCCTGTTTGTATGATTTCCTCTAGGAGATCTCTCTAGAGAAGGAAAAGCGTGTGTTGGGAGTCTGCTCCTGTTTCCATGTTTCTTTCAAAAGGACTCTCCAGGATCTCAGAAGCACCAGCAAAGAATGAGCTGTCTTGTCTTACTGCAAAGTCACTTACTACAAAGTAACTTACTACAAAGTCACTTCGAAATCCAATTCTGAACAGCTTTTCTTCCCTTTCCCGTAAGAGCCTAAGGGACCCACCATTTTTCTGTCTAGCTTTCTTTTAGGAGAAATATTGCTAGAGCAAGCAAACACTAATGCATCTACCAATTCTGGTAAAAATCCTTCCAATCTATAGGTTTCCTATATATTAGACAAAATTCAAAGAACTTTCAATGAGGCACTGAAAATTGCCATCTCGGTGAGAATAACATAGTGCCGACCAGTTTTAAAACACAAAACAGAATTTGGAAAAATGTTATTGCTACTTTGGATCTAAGAAAATATATATTTAAAGCAGACACACAAGTCTTAGAATTCAAAGGTGAAACGGAAGGTCCACTTCCTACTCCCTCACAGCCCCCTCAGTACCATTCTGCTTCCTGATAACTTACCTTCCCAAAGTATATTTATTCCCTTTATCTGATTGTCAGTAAATCCATGTTAGGGTATTAATTGGTAATTAATTAATATGTTAGACATAACATTGCAACAAAAGCCTTTGCAGTTATTGTTGAACATGAAGCCTATTAGCACCTCAGGACCACCTTCCAGCTCTGCACACATGTATCCTGTTGCTTGGAATTTGAATGAGTTTATAACTATTTCAGTTTTGTATTTCATTTGACCACATATTGAGAAATCCAGAGGAATCTATTCTACCTTCTAGGTTACTTTATTAAGGAAGTCACTCCCTCTGCTCTCACTTTGTCTTTGCAGCTTCAAGAGTTAAATTGAATTTTCCTTGAAAGAAACCATATTTCTTGAAGGAAGGCAAGGATAAAAATTATTCCATTTTATAGATACAACTCTGAGTTCCAGAAAATTTGTGATTTCCTGCTTTTACATAGCTTGCAATGTAAAATGGCAAGTCAAAAATCTAGGTCTGTTGAATTGAAATTATTTTTTACTTTCAGCCTAGTATTTCCCAGGTAACTGGCACAACTTCCTGAACAATTGCATACATATCTTTTTGAATACTGGAGTTAAACAAAACAAACTAAATAGAATTTAGTGTGCTCTGTTCTTAAATAAAAATTCAGGTGACAGTCATGTATTCAGCTTCTATCTTCGGACAAGATACCTAAATTGACATGCTGACTTGCTTAACACCCTTATTCCTTCATTCAATCCTTTTTATGGATCCTGTCTTGGTGTAAAGATTTGGCCTTTGCTTCCTTTGGGGAAGAGGCAATATGTCTTTGTCCTGCCAACACCTGCTGTTTGGGCTATTTCAAACCAGGAGTAATTTTGTTTCCAGTAGACTTTGTAGTTGGTCTAGGTGTCTGGAACAGAAAGTAACAAATTCCTTAATATTAAGATTGGGCCCCAAATCCCACTCAGTTCTAGTGCTATATAAATTTAAGCAGCTGGTGGGGCAGAGATATTTCCAGTATATGACTTTTCTCCCAAATTTGTCCTCTAATTCTACCTAGCTGAAAATTACTTTATGTTGTATATTAATGATTATGAATCCAAGATTCTTTCTTTAAACAGAGAAGAGAAAGTATACTTTACATTCAGATTATAAAGTTTATAAAGAAATCCCAACTCTGATATAGCAAACAAATATCTCACTTATAAATTAGTTTCTGCAGAGAATAATGTCATAACTTTAACAAAAGATATTTTTGTATTGTAAGTTTTCTTCTGAGTTTGATAGTTCAGAGTTAATAAATAAAAGATATTTTTTGTCATCATCCCATCCTCCTTTTCAGAATCTGTGTGGCTCTTCCTATATTCCACTGCTTAAAATCCCTCACGAGTTCTCAATTTTTATACGAAAAATCCAAACAGCTCAGCAGTATGCATGTAGTCCTTCATAATTCAGCTTTTCCCAAGGACACAGTTTTCCCACATGACAAAACAGATGGATTGTTTCTGGAGCACCTGTGCTTCCTGTCCACCTCTGCCTTCTTCTTTATTCAAGACAGATGTGTAGAGGGTCAAGTAGAGAGGTTCACAAGTATTGAATGAATCAAAAATGATGTAACATACTTTATTTAGCTTCAAAAAATTATGTAGAGACCAAGTCTACTCAACCAGGCAATGTCAACCCCCGCCCCCAGCATCCAGGACTGGTATAAGCCATTCACTATTTCTATTTCATGGTTTGCCATGACCTTTGATTAAAATAAAAAAGATACTGGTTTAAGTAAGAGAAGGTAGAGCAAATATCACTAGTTGCTCCATCAAATTTTGTTTTCTTCTTTGGAATTAGGGGTGCCCCGTTCTATTTGGGATAGTCATGCATTCAGCCCTTTAATCTTTCTCATCCTGTTTTCTTGGAATGCAGACCTGAGCCTGAGGTATAATCACCATTTGCAACCGTGAAGCAAGCAGCATGAGGCAGGAGGTATGTGAAACATCCTTACACCCCCATCATAAATTCACTCCTTTTGCCAAATTTAGTTCCACTATTTTTTGTTTTGTTTTGGGTTTTTTAAATAATAAATTTCTTTTTTCTGAAGCAAATATCCTTTGAGCAAAGTTCAAGGAAAGAATATTTTAGTAAGACAGAACTATTTTTCTTCATTCACATAGTAAAGAATCTGTTTTCTACAACCCATTGTATTATGGTTTTAGAAACTCACAAGTGAGTAACATGTGGATTTTGCAATTGAGGAATACATGGGCAGAAAAATACATGTATCTAAATAGGTAACATGCACCGTGGAAATGTATCATAGCCATTAAGGCACAGAGCCAAGATGCTTTGGAGAGAGATTATTGCCCACAGTGATTTAAGATTACTTTAGGAAGGGGTTGGGCTTGAGTTTATATGTGAAAAATGGGCATGAATTGGACATTGGGGTTAAGGAACCATTTTCTTGATAGGGAAAGTGTGAACATGACTGTGGAGTTCAGACAGAGAGAGGCACAGAAGCAACAACAGGGCAGTTTGAGTAAAACAAAAAGTTTCCAAGTCAATATAGTGATTAAGATTAGCAATATAAATTTGAGGCAAATTAATAGAGGCCTTTAAGGTCCATGAAATAAGTTTGGGCTTTATCACATCAGCCATAAGAAATTAATAAGGATCTTTGAGCCACGGAATATTAGGAGTGACTCAGGAAGCTGAATCAAGTGGAGGATGCCTGTGAGGAAGCTGGTTCAGTGCTCCATTAGTGGCAGTGAAGGCTGGAGAAGGAAGAATTTCCCTCGGCAGCATCTTGATGTCATTAAGGAGAAGCAAGTTTTCACTTTAAGTGAGGCAGCTGAGGTGCTTCTGGCAGAGGCTGAGGAAGGAAGGATGGTTTGCTTCCACTTGTGGCAGCCAAGGGACCCATCATGGAGGAGCTGGGAACCTAGTGGACAGAGGAGGAATGTGTAAGACTGGTCTGGAGAGGGAATAAATGCAAACACGGAGGGATGCCATAGAGGAAGGATTTTTCATCTAATGGAGAAATCGTAGATGAAAGAATGAAGGAAACAAAGAGTAGTTAGACTGAAGACATGGGGTGCAACTCAACATAATTGATACTGGTTGATGGCCTATAGGGCTCCAGCTACATTTCCAAATGGAATCACATTTGAATATTATCTCTATTCTACAGATATAGAAAGAGTGAGAAACTTGCTTAAAATAAGTGCATTTTAAGAGACACAACTGAGATCTTAACCACAGTTTTTTGGGGGTTTTGATTTTTTTTTGTAGTACTGGGGATTGAAACCAGGGGCATTCTATCTCTGAGCTACATCCCCAGCCCTATTTTTTAGTCTTTTATTTTTGAAACAGGGTCTCACTAAGTTGTGGAGGGCCTCACTAAGTAGCTGAGGCTGGCTGTGAACCTGGGATCCTCCTGTCTCGGCCTCCCAAGTACTGGGATTACAAGCATGCGTCACCATGCCCAGCTATGTTTTGATTCTTTACTTCTTTGCATCATATCACAATTCCTTTAATTATGTTTAGTGAAGATAAAGGAAAATGAACATAGAACCAGACTCTCAGTTTTAATAGGAATGCTGGTTTTACTGTGTACCCAGCCCCCTTAAACCAGCTTCTTCAAGTGCTAAAACCAGATCAAAGTAATTTCCAGTTAGACCACTAGCTGTTGATAAATAATTCATTACATGAAATTACTAAATAAGTGCCAGAGGTAAGAAATTATATATTTTGATATTGTGACAAAATCAATATAATGCAACTACCAAATTTTTCCCCTGGTTATATGACTTGTTAATTTTGTGACTATTCATTTGAGAAACTGCATCTGAAATATCAGAGGAAAAGGCTAGTGGTCATTTATTCATGTATTATAAATGCCAAATTCTAGGAATGTGTGACATCTACATGAATACAAAACAAATTTATTATAATTAACGTTATTACCATGAATAAGAAATAAATTCATAACATCCAATATGTAAATGCTAAGCAAAGCATGTGATTTGTCTCTTTTGAAACTAACCTCACGTTTGCATTAATATGATTTATGCTAGTATAATACACATTGTGACTCCAGAACCCAAGTAGGAATGATTCATTCTTTATATGACCTTACTAACAAATAAAGTACTAATAGGATCATAAATATCAACTAAATTCAATTGATATTTTTGATTTTCTTAAAATAGCTTCCTGAATTTGAAGTTTGCATAGTAATAGAATGACTAAAAGTAAGCATAAGTGGCATGATGTATTAAGATGTCAAGACAGAGGATACCTGCACTCATAGATCACAGAACATGCAGAAAGGACCTCAGAGGCCATTCAGTTCAGTCGCTTCATTTTATAGATGAGGGAGGGGAGGCCAGCAGCACTGGGGACTTCGGGGTTCAATGCACAGGTGCAGAGTAGCAATCCCACAAACATAGAGCTAGTCTCCTGACCTCACTGCATTGTTCTTTTTGCTACATCATAGTGTCTGAAGAATTATTTTTCATCATCATAAATGCTACCTCATGATTGCTTTATAAAGTGAAAAATTAATGGGTATTTTGCTTCTTAAATGGGAATAAATTTCATTAAACACAGAAAAACAGCATTTACCATAAAGTGAGCTCAGAGAAGAATTTGTTTCCCACACATCCTATAGCAAATCAACTTTCTAGATTAAAGCACATATTGTCAACTTGGTGAATTTTTAAATGAGTTGCATTTATATTAAGATATATTCTTTGGCTTATGGTTATTAATTTTCTTAATATAAAAGAGGAAATAATTACAGAATTGGTTTTGTAACAAATTTGGAAATTTGAGTAACGCTTTTTTTTCCTATCTAGGTAATTTACAAAACGAGAGAGGCTGAATCTCAAATGTACCGTTTGATGAGTTCTGATAAAAGACCATACCATGTTGTAATCCACACCTGGATTGAGAAGTAGGACATTTTAACACCCCAGAAAGTTCCTACTGTGCCCTCCTACTCAGCAAATGCACTGCCAAACATGCTGCTCATATTTTGACAGGACTAATTGTCTTTATGTTTGAGTTGCAGTATTTTGATAGATTTGGATATAAGTCTTGTCAGATATATGCATTAATATATTTTCTGCCAGTTTGTTACTTATCTGTTTCTTTATGGAACAGTCTTTTGAATAGCATACATGTTTGATTTGGAGTAATAATTGTTTGATGTAATAATTTTTCTTTTATGGTTATTGCTTTTCATGCACTAAGAAGTATTTGCAGAACTTGAGGTTTTGAAGCTATTACTCATTGTTTTCTTCTGGAAGCTTTATAGTTTTAGTTCTGAGATCTACCTCAAGTTAAATTTTATGTATGGGGTGAAATGTGAGGTGAGGTTCCTCCACAGGTCACTGTCCAGTTACACCAGCACCATGTGTTGAAAGGATACTCCTTCTCCCCAGTGGATTGATTTAGAGCCTTAGGCAAAACTTACTTCATTGATGAATGTATGTTTATTTCTGGATTCTCTGTTCTATTCTATTGATCTATTTGTTTAATTTTATGTCAAAAACATACTTTTTTGAATATAGTAGTCCTATGATGTCTTCGAATCATTTTTTGAATTTTGTTTGATTTTTCAAGATTTAAAAATTTCTTAGTCCTTACATTTCCACAGAAACTATAGAATCAGCTTATTGATTTTCATTTTTTTAAATGGGTAGGGTTTTGACTAGGACTGCATTGAAACTGTAGTTCAAGTTGGGGCAAAATGACATATAGTTTTCAGTTTTCCAAAGCATAATATGCATGCTCTATGTTTCCATTTATTTATGTGTTCTCTAATTTCTCTGAACAGTATTTTATAGTTTTCAGTATAGATACTTTTTATTTACTATAAATGGTATATACTTTTAATTTTAGATATCCATTTTAAGTGCAATTATATGGAAATAAACTGACTTGTATCCTGTAAGTGAACCCAGGGGCATTCTACCTCTTAGCTACACCCCCACCTACCCTATTTTATATTTTGAAACAGGGTCTTACTAAGTTGCTAAGGCTGACCTCGAACCAGCGATCCTCCTGTCTCAGCCTCCCAAGTGATTACAAGCATGCTCTACCACACCTGGCTCACATATTAGTTCTTGTAGCTGCTTTGTGGATTGCTTAAGGATTTTCTATAGATACTATACACTGCCATATTATCTACCCATAAAGAAAGCTTTACTTCTTCATTTCAATCTGTATAATTTTCTTTTCTTTTTCTAGTCTGGTTGCATTGGCTACAACTTCAATTACAAAGTAGAATAGATGTGGTAAAACATACATTCTGGCCCCACTCTCTATCTGAAGGGAAGAGTGTTCCACAATCCACCATTAGGAATAATGTTACCCATAGGTTTTCCTCAAATGTGAAGATGTCTTCTCTTCCTGATTTAGAAAGAGTCTTGATTCAAATTGAGTTTTGGATTTTGTGTTTTTATGCATTTTTAAGGTATTTAGATGTTTTTGTATTCTGAATTATTCTGTAAAAGTTCTGAATTACATTAACTTTTGAATGTTGGGTAGCATAAATTAGCTAAACCCCACTAATGTGAGTCTTGCTATTATTTTTTGGAGATTTTTCCTATGAAGTAATTAAGTCTACAGGCTTATTTTATAGTAATGTCTTTATCTATGTTAGATATCAGGGTTATACTGACTTTATTAAATGAGCTGCTAGTATAGTGTTCCCTTCTATTTTGCGAATGAATTTATAATATTTATATTATTTTATGTTGAAATTTATGGTAGCATTTACAAAAAAGCCATCTAGTCCTAGAATTTTGTTTTTAGGAATGCTTTTAATTACTAATTAGATAACCATGAATAGATACTGGCCTATTCCAATTTTCTATTTTTCCTTAATTAGCTTAATATTTTTCTTATTGTTTCTGCAAGGACTTTTTCCATGTCATCAAAATTGTTGAACTCATGGACCCTTACCATCCTTAATATTTATTTTTATCCATTGTGAGATTTTTATCCACTTGTGAGATCTATACTTGCTTCCTCCACTCTTTCCTTATACTGGTAATTTGTGAGTTCTTTCTTTTTTCTTGGTCCATATAGTGAAAGAGCTTATCAATTTTAATGACCTTTTCAAAGAAGCAAATATGATTTCCTTGATTTTATCTATTGTTTATCTGTTACCTTTTTCGTTCATGTTTTATCCTCTATTATTTTCATTGTTCTGCTTTCTTTAGTTTTAATTTGGTTTTATTCCTTTAGTTTCTCACGCTGTACATAGAGACCTTTGAGTTTTGACCACACTTTTTTTTTTTTATTGGTACATTGTAATCATACATCTTGTTGAAGTTCAGTGTGATAGAGGCATACATGCACACAGTACTCACTGAGCCCTCCCCCAATTCCCACCCCATTCCCTCCTCCTCCCCTCTTTCGGTGCTCAGCACAGTGATGGACTTTGATAAGTTTATGTATGTATATCATGTTCATTGAGATGTTTCCCTCTTCAAGTCTTCCTCCCCCCTCCCATTTCCCTCAGTTAAATCTCCTCCTTCACTCCATTAAGGTTTCTCCTCCTTTTTCTGGAGTCCCTCCTATGTTGCAATTTCTCCCTAACTTCTGTATATGAGGGAGAACATCTGACCTTTCACTTTTTGTAACTCACTAATCTCACTTAGCATAACGTTCTTATGCTAAGTTCTATTTCTTAAGCATAAAGTTCCATTCATTTCCCTGCAAATGACATAATTTTGTTCTTCTTTATGGCTGAGTAGAATTCCATTGTGTATATGCCCCATAGTTTTGTAATCTATTCATCTGTTGATGGACATCTCAGCTGGTTCCATAGTTTGGCAATTGTGAATTGTGCAGCTATAAACATAGATGTGCATGCATTACTGTGGTAGTTTGGTTTCAATTCTTTTGGGTAGATGCCCAGGAGTGGCATAGCTGGGTCATATGGTAGGTTCATTCCCAGTCTTCTGAGGATCCTCCACACTGTTTTCCAAAGTGGTTGCACTAATTTGCAATCACATCAACAGTGTTTCAGAGTACAACAGACAGACTGGAGATTTAGTCACCTGGAAGATAACACTAAAATTAAAATATTTAACAAAAAATGTAAGCTAAAGGTGTCCATAAAAGCATGGGTTCTCTTTTTATTAAGAAAAAATTAAAAATGGCTTTAACAGCTCATTAGAAAAATAAAAATCAACTGAAAATATTAATTTGCATATTAAATAACCATTTATAATTACAATCCAAATATTCCATAAACCACTTGTACAATTCTATACAGAAATTGGGAATTAGAAACTAGTTGCTTTAATATTACAAAGATTTCAGCTCCAAAAATAATTCAACATAAAATAAACATTAGCAATTAGTGTCATAAAATAATATATTTTCACATAAAAATGCAAAATAATATTAATGACAAGAACATGAAAAATTATTCCAAGTATTTTACTACTATTAAAATAAAATAACCCCCCCAAAAAACAAAATAGAAATATGCATGAAAAAAGTCTCTCTTTTTGTTAGCAGAACACTATCCAAAATAACTAAAATCATTTACATCAGTACAAAGATTTCTGGATTTAAAAAATAGTTGCAATGACAAAAGGGGTATCTTTACTGACAGTAAAAATGACACTGTGGATAAAATCTGCAAAATATGCAATGAAAAAAATAAATTTGCATTAAAAAGGTTTACACTGTTTTGTTTTTTTTTTTTAGAAACAGTATTGCACATCACAACACAGAATTGAGGTTAGTTGGCCTTCCAAAATGTGTTATATTCAAGTTTTGTAGCATCTTTGAGGAGGGACTCTGTGCAGCCAAATGAAATGCAACAAGGATTAAAATATCAAGTATTTTCTATACACAAATATATAAATGCTAAATGTTTCTTAACAAAAAGTGTGGATTTTTAAAGTATTTTTTCCTCCACAGACATACTTTTGGGCAGCAATATGAACATTTAGGGAACACAAAGTGAAAAAGTTTTGAAAATACAAAAATACAATAAAAATTAATAATTTTTTGCAAAAATAGTAAAATAAATATAATCTATAAATTTAAAAAACTGCAATACAGTGCTTAACAGTTAGAAAACAAAAATGTAGTACATAAAAGGCAAAAAAAAGAGGTAGGACAAGATGGGGAAGGAACAATATATTAGATTAATAAGCTTTGCTATAACAGAAATGAAGTCAAATTGTACATTTCTGTCGTTTTTACCTATGGTAAGGTGAAAACATTTAAAATCTACTCTCTGAGCAGTTTTTAAATATATAATACATTATTATTAACTATAGTAACCATGCTGTTTGATAGATCTCCAGAATTTATCCATCCTGTCTAATAAGACTTTGTACCCTTTGATCAATATCTCCTCATCTCATACTACTTAAAATAATCTGTACTTGTATTTAATGTGTTACCCTTATAAACAGAAAAAATTGTGTTTAGTTTCTTTATTCTATTTGACAATCTGTCTTATATATGACATATTTAGCCTGTTTACATTTTGAAAAGTAAATTTTTGCCTTTTCAGTTTTTTCTCTTTTCATTAATATTAGTGAGTGTTCTAGGAATTTCAATACATGCCCTTTACCTAGAGTAAATATTGTATTAGCTCTTGAAAAATGCATAAACCTTGCAAATCAGATTCATTTACCTTTCCCAGTTCTCTTACACTATAGTTGTCTGTCATATGCATTACATCTAAATACATTATATATCCCATAATGTTATAATTTTAGTTCCATAAGTTCTAAATGTTTTTAAAAATTAAGATGAAAAATAGTCTTTTTGTATTTACCCATATGTTTAACATTTTTAACAGTGTCTATTTGCTGAAGATCTGCGCTTTCATTTGGTATTATTTTACTTCATCTTGAAGAACTTCCTTAGCATTTCTTATAGTGTGTCTTTATTGAAGATAAACTTTTTCTATGAATATATATTTTTTCCATTTCTTATTGAAAGACATTTTGATGGTTTTGGTGTGTGTGTGTGTGTGTGTGTGTGTGTGTGTGTATGTGTTTTATTTCAAGACTTTAAACATGTTCTCCTCCCTTCTGGCCTTCAATTTTCCAATTATTACAGTGGATTTTTTAAAAATTATGTATTTGGGGTTTGGGGAGGTAGCTTAGAACACCTAGCATTCACAAAGCCCAGGGTTCCATCCCCAGCGACTACAAAAAATAAATGTGGAGTAAAAAATAAATAAAACATATATATATATTTTAGTTAACTTATATTTGGTTGTTTTTCGCATTTTTTTTCTCTCTCTCTGCTAAGATGTCCTATCTTTTCAATCACTGTAATCATGTATTCCTTTACATCTTTGGTTAATTTATATAACGGTGCTTTGAAATCCACGTATTTTGAGTCTATGAGCTAAATCATCTCAAGGTTAGCCTCCTTTGACTGCCGTTTTATCTTGCTAATGAGTATATTTTCTGCACCATGGTAAACTGAGTAATTTGTATTTTGGACATTTGAATCTTACATTATGGACACTTTGAATTCTGGAAATTTCTACTTGGTCTTAAGTTGTAAACTCTCTTTCTTGATAGCAGGTCAATTCTTAGATCATTTTTTTCCCTTACTTGAGGTCTGTCCCATTCATGCATGTTTCTGAGGTAAGTCAGAGGTTTGGGCAGAGTTTATACAAAGAAGTCAAGGGATTCCACTCTCCATCTGTCCTTATCAGGACAAACTTCCTTTATGTAGCTGTAATTTCTCCAAAATCTGATCCCCAGGTTAGAAAAACTATAAATTTTTCAGTTAAAAATTCTGTCATCTCAGCCAGGCGTGGTGGCGCACTCTTGTAATCCCAGTACTTTGGGAGGCAGTACTTTCGGGTTTGCATCCAGCCTCAGCTCTCTCTCTCTCTCTCTCTCTCTCTCTCTACATAGTGAGGCCCTCCACAACTTCATGAGACCCGGTTTCAAAATAAAGTATAAAAAAAAATAAGGCTGGGGGTGTAGCGCGGAGGTAGAACGCCCCTGCGTCCAATCCCCCGCACCGCAAAAAAAAAAAAAAAAATTTTTGTCATCTCACACAATGCCACATTTCACCTGCCCCCAGGATGAAAGGTATAAAATCTGGAAGCTCAACATGTACTGTTGCCTTCTTTTCCTCCCAGAATCTGGCTACTTTTGTTGTTAGCTGTGTTAGTCAGCTTTCTGTCAGTTATAAAATACCTGAGAAAATCAACTTAAAAGGAGAAAAGATTTACTTGGGCTTAAGGTGTCAATCCAGAATTGCTTTGGGCCTGTGGTGAGGCAGAGCATCATGGTGGGAGCACCAGTGGAGCAAAGCTGCTTACCTCATGGCAGCCAGGAAGCAAAGAGAGAGTGAGGAAGGGGTCAGCATCCCAATATATGCGTCAAGGGCATGTCCCAGTGACCTACTTCCTCCTACTAGGCCCCACATCCAGGAGGGGACCAAGCCTTCAACAAACAAGTTTGGGGAAGACTTTAAGGATCCAAGTCATGACATTAGCTCTCTGTTGCCATTGATCACTGGTTTGTTTGTTTTTCTCTTTTGTATTTCATCTAGCGAGTATAGCTATTATCTAGGAAAGGCTAGCATTCTTTAAGAGCTACCCAGTCTTTTCTGAGGAGCCACAAATTTACATTTACTTCCATTGTTTATCTGATTGGTTTTAGGCTACAATTTTGCTAGTTGTTTTCTCTTTGTGCATCTGTTCTTTGCTATGTCACTTCTTTTTGTAATTTCTTTTTCTATGAGCTGAGTATTTTTCAATATTCTATTTTATTCTTTAATTGGCATATTAATTGTGCCTCTTTGTCTTGCTTTGCCTGTTGTGTGTGGGTGTGTTTTCTCTATGATTTGCCACATGTGTCAATCACATTACATCTTCAAATAATATTGTACCACTTCAAATGTACCAGACAAACCTTAAAACCATATATTTCCACTTCCTACCCCACCTCTCTTTGTGCTTCTGTTGCACAGTTTACTTCTGTATGAATTTAAAGGCACAATGTATAACTTTTGCTTTAAAAAGTTAATTCTCTTTTTAAAATAAAACACAAATTTTCACACTGCATTATGTTTACTCACATATTTATCATTTCCAGCACTCAACATTTCTTTGTGCAGATCCAAATTTCCATCTGCTATATCTTTACTTCCACCTGAAAAATTCCCTTTAACATTTCTTTTCATGTTAACCTGCTATCAACAGAATCTCTCGGCTTTTGTTTGTCAGAAAATGACTTTACTTTGCCTTCAGATCTGAGGAACATTTTCACTGTATATAGCATTCTAGGTTGACAGTTTTTCTTTTCATTTGGCACTTTAAAGATGTTATTCCATTATCTCCTGTCCTCCGTTGTTTCACATAAAAATTGAGCCCTCATTTGAATTCATTGTCCCCTTGTATGTAATATGGCTTTTTTCTTCTGGCTATTTTAAGATTTTCTTTTATATCATTGTATTTCAGAAATTTGATTGTAAAGTGTCTTGCTTCAATTTGAGTTATCTCAAATTCATTTTTGTCTAGCTTCTTGGATTCATTTGTTAACATATTTCAACAAACTTCAAAAATTATGTGTAGAATAGCTAAATCAGTGGCCAAAATTCAAAGTACAGAGTTCTTGTAAAACTGATGTGTTTATGGCTTAAAGCAAGACTAATGATTCCCCCCATCTCTATCTGAGGTGGCTCTGTCTACAGTGTATATACCAAGGCTTAACTCCCCATTCATTTGTTAGCATGGAGGAGATAAGATAAAAGAGACATATCTAGCCAGACACACCTCAAAAATCTAAGCCCTGCTTAGGCATGCTTATCCTTTGGGAAAAATAAATATGAAAGAGAATACCTCTCGTAAATACTAATCTTTAGAGTACAATAACCATGCTCATAATAAAAGTGACATTGGCAAGGCCTATGCTCTGTCCAATCCCATGAACAATTTCTCCCTCAAGTTCTGAGAAAACAATTAGAAAATGTGGGCAGAGAGATGGAGTCTTGGTCAGAAAAGGTAGAAATTTGCATGTGAATTAGCATAGGCAAATGCTGTACCTTTGAGTAATAAAAGGACTACTACCAACAGAATTCATGAGGATATGTATTACTAGAGAAAGGCTTCAGGGAGAATGCAGATGGAAGGGTGAGGAAGCCTGGGGTATAGATCTAATCTTGGTTAGAAAACAAGCTAGTTCCAATATTTCCTTAACAATCTGAGAGAATAATGACCCCATATATAAAAAACTATTATGAAGGAAAGTCTATACAGGAAGGATGACAGAAAAGAAGAGGGTTTGTTTAATTTTTTAGGCATATGTTCACTCATTTCAAAGGAATAGTTGATAACCTGAACTGAGCTGAGAAAATTCTCAAAATAACAAACAAAAATGTGGAGAAACCTACATTGGAAAAAAAAATAAATGAGTTTATCTCTGGATATGATTATTTCAGAACCTTGCAAAGCAACCGTGTAGAAATATCCACAAAGCTGTTGACTATCAGGATGCAGAGTAGTTTGAGATAACGGCTTGAGATACAGTGTTAGTTGAAGTCCTGTGAGTGAATGAATGAATACGTGAAAATCCCAGCTCAAGGATGGGTCAAAGTTTTCATTGGAATTAGGTGAACTGAAGTTGTCAGTGAGCATTCACTAAACATTTCTATAAGATTTTCTTGTAATAAAAAACAGTAATGGTGAAAGGAGAAGTTGTACTTTAAAAATAATCAGGTACCACTTCTTTTTGCCTCCACCCTTTGAGAATAACATATCCAAGAATCAAAATCAGTGCCCCCAAAATTTCAATTCATTGATAAAGCTTCCTCTCCTTCGGGAACATATGGTAAGAAATTCTAACAGCTACTTCTCTGGTGATGAGCAAGATCACAGTTAGGTTTTCAGCATTTTCTCCTGAGTATTGAATGATATATGATTACATATTCTATACTGTAGTAGTAGCTTGTCATCACTGTCACCAAAATACCTGATACAAACAACTTGGAGGAAGAACCTTTATTTTGGCTCATCGTTTCAGAGGTTTCAGTTCATGGCCAGTTGGGTCTGTTTCTCTGAGCCTGAGATGAGGCAGAACATCATGGTGGAGAAAAACTACTCAGCTCATGGCAGTCAGGAAGGAGAGAGAGAGAGAGAGAGAGAGAGAGAGAGAGAGAGAGGAGGGGGAAGGGGAGGGG
>PVJS01044146.1:0-16777 GCA_004027185.1 Glis glis | reverse complement strand
AAAAAAAAAAAAAAAAGAAAATACACAGCCCGTATTCAGTTTTCTCTAATTGTTCCAGAGATCATTTATGGTTAATTTCTCTAAACTGAGATTTAATCCTGAATCTGACATTTGTAACTGGTTGCTATATGTCTTATATCTCTTTTATCCCAGAGTCATTACGTTTAATGGTAAGAAATTATATACTAAGAAAATACTAATCTAATGCTGACATTGGAATTCTGTCAAGAAGTAGTTCACTGAGGTTCCCAGGGCCCCAAGGTCATTCATGCCAGGAGCAAGAGCCCTCTCTACTATGAACAGGATTGCAGGTGACTCCCAACCTGGCTCTGTGGGCAGCTCTGTGGGCAGCCCTCTGGGAGCTTGTTTAATTACCTGCATCCTCAGCCACTGCCTTACCAGCTGTAGCCAATGCATACCGCCTCTCTGAGCTATGGACTTCTCTTTTGCAATTCCATTATGACTATACTTACTAGATCTAAATGTTTGAGACCTCCCAAAATTCATATGTTGCAACCTAATCCCCAGCGCAGTGATATTGAGGGATGGGGCCTTCATGAAGTGATGAGGTCATGCGGTGGAACCTTCAAGAATGGAAGCAGTTCCCTTATAAGAGACCTGATGGAGCTTGTCCACCATGTAAGGATATAAGAAGGCACCATCTTTGAGGCAGGGGGTGAGCCCTCATTGTCCTGGCACAGACACAGTTTGGAAAAGAATTTCCAAAATGAAGAGTAAAGGTAAAGAAATTTTATTAATAGTAAAGCGTTTGTGTTAGTGCTGGGGTGCTGGGGTGGCAACACCTGGATGTAACTGCAAGACTGTCCCCCAAGCATGAGGGCTCTGGTGAGAGTGGCAAACCTTGAGAAGAGTCGCAAGACTACTCTTGCAATACTGTGCCGAGGCAGAGGGAGGCACCTACTTTATAGACCATTTTACTGAGCTGACAGCGCACATCCCCTGGGTTTTCCTTTGTCCTGGGGCCCTAAGGGACATGAAGGGATTACATGATGTTATTTGTAATGTAGCTAGGGTTGTGATCAGGACATATCCTTGAAATTGTAACATAGCAGGTAAGACTCCTTGGGGCCTGTGGTCAGTGATTGCTCTCAGGGCTCCCTGAAGACTCCCCCCACACCCCTGCCCTTGGCCACCTCTCAAGATTAAGCAAGGCATCACAACTCATCAGACACTGTATCTGCTGGCACCTTGATCTTAAACTTCCTAGCATTACTAACTATGAGTGATAAATTTCTATTGTTATAAATTATCCAGTCTAAGGTACTTTGTTATAGCAGTCTGAATGGACTAAGACAGTATTTTTTTTATGTCATCAAACTGCTATGGTTATTATGTCCAAAGGAGAGTTTAGTTTGTTTTGGGGTCTATTCCATGACTTTACTGTCTCCAACTCTATCTCAAATTGCTGGTCATAGAGAAAGCAATCTTTAATCTCTCCTTTGGTTGTAAGCATGTTAATAAAACTACAAATGAGGCATTTTACATGGTAACTAATGGACATTTTTACTGGGTTGAATAGCAGTCATCCAAAATTTATATTCACCTGGAACCTCCGAATGTGACCTTATTTGAAAACAAGGTCTTTACAGATGTAATTAGTCAAGTTAAAGTCAAAATGAATAAGATGATTCTTAATCCAATGGCATGTATCTTTATAAGAAAATGGAAATTTAGGCTGGGCATGGTGGCACGCGCTTGTAATCCCAGTACTTGGGAGGCTGAGACAAGAGGATTGTGAGTTTGTGGCTAGCCTCAGTTACTCAGTGAGGCCCTCTGCAGCTTAGTGAGATCCTGTTTCAAAATAAAGAATAAAAAATAGGACTGGAGGTGTAGCTTGGAGATAGAATGCCCCTGGGTTCAATCCCCAGTACCACAAAAAAAAAAGAAAGAAAGAAAATGGAAATTTAGACACAGACACACTGGGAGAATGCCATGTGATGATGGCAGCAGAGACCAGAGTGGTGAATCTTCAAACCAAGGAACAGGAAGGATGATCAGCAACCAGAAGGAAGAGGCAACGAAGGATCCTCCCTGGAAGACTTTGAAAGAAGCAAATCCTGGCTTCTTGATTTCAGATATCCAGCCTCTAAAACTAGAAGAGAATAATTTTTTTAATTTATAAAAATGTGTTGTTTTGAGCCATCCAAGTTTATGGCAATTTATTACAGAAGCCCCAGGAAATTAATACAACATTGCAATGTCATATGAGACTGGGCATTGGAGAGCTGACTCATCCTAACCAGAATTTTCTAACTGCTTTATAAACTTGAATTACCAGTTATTCATCTGCCCTGGAAAAGAGCTGGCAGGATAACAGGCATTCCCTGAGGGAGGACCAACCTGGTACGGAGGCCTAATTATAAATCAGGAAGGAGAAATAGAAGCTAATATTTATCAAGCATTTGATATATTCCAGGTACCATATGTGTCAAAAATATGTACAAAATACAATTATGATAAAGGCTTTGGAGAAAGATATATTGTGGCTCATAATAGGAGAATTTAAGATGTCAAGGAGATAAAGGAAGGGACCCTGTGGCATAGACCTGAAGGGTTAATAGAAATTAATGAAGGGAAGAACACATGGTTGTCTGACAGGTACAACAGCCTTACAAATTCAAGGAAATGAAAAAAGGACCATGTACATTGGGTGGGGGGTGGGGTTGTACAAGATGTGGCAGGAGAGAGAGTGAGGAGAGACACGCACAAAGCCTTGGATGTTTGTGTATTTCTCATAAGGGCAAACAGAAGGTGTTAAGGGTTACTATACACAGGAATAACATGTGTATAGTAACATGATTAGATTTTCATTTTTTAAAAGATCACTCCAGCTGCAGTGTGGAGTACAGATTGGAAGCAGAGTTTGATGACAGCAGAGGGCCCAGGTATTGGGACTGGACACCCCACGCCTCAGCAGTGCTGGCCATCCCATCCACAAGGCCCAGCTGGAGGCCACATGCTTACTCCCCAGTGTCAGGAGGTTCCCCAAACCACACCCCTTCCCATAGATCCAGACCTCCTCTTGGAGAGAATGAGGGCAGAGCATTTGCCTGAGCTATACAAACAGAAAGAATAACTACAGTGATTATGGAGATCACTGGGTTGGATTAAGATTGTGGTTTTATATTAAATTGTTACCTCAAATGATAGTAGTTTTTAAGATGTAATGGAGTAACATTCTATTGATACACCTGAAGGTAGTGTGAGTGAATTTATAACTCTGACACAGGTGACAAACACTCACCAATGTATCATAAGCAATCTTTCATGTTAGAATATACTCACCAAAGGCATTCTTTGCAAAGGCTTCAGTGCTCCTTGTGTGAATGTACTAAAATGTAACTGTTTTCTTATTCATTGGTAAACAATCTCTCTGGTATTTTCCTATTATGCCAGCACTTATCCATGTACACATATCCATGTACACTTCTGAGAAATTTTTCTGGAAACGTCTTACTATGAGGATTTCCAGGTCTAAAAGGAAACACTGATAGATAGCTGGGCGTGATGGTGCACACCTATAATCCTAGTACTTGGGAGGCTGAGACAGGAGGATCACAGGTTTGAGAATAGCTTCAGCAATGTAGTGAGACTCTCAGCAACCTTAGAGAGACCCTGTTTCAAAACAAAAAATAAAAAGCGTTTGGGGTGAAGCTTGGAGGTAGAATGTCCCTGGGTTTAATCCCCAGTAAAATGCACACACACACACACACACACACACACACACACACACACACACCACTGATAGATCCTGGCAAATCTATTTCCTAAAAGAGTATTCTGATATATAATTTCATCAATAGACAGGCTATGACTTAACAACACTTATTTGTGTCTGTGTATGGTAAACATTCAGCTTCACATGTTATCTAATTTAAAAATTTGTTTTTCTGATTATAAAAGTTCTGTGTTTCAGGAGATGGAGAAAATTTCTTTCCCTTGACCTATCAAGGAAAGCACTGTGTTTGAGTGAAATGCTTGGGTGAGCTGCTTGGGGTGAGGGATGATTATTACCTGGAAATGGTTAGATGTGTTAGTCAGCTGTTACTGTAACAATATATCAACTTAAAAACCGGAAAGGCTCATGTTGGCTCGCAGTTTCAGAGGTTTCAGTCCATGGTTGGTTGGCCCATTGCTTTTGGGCTTGTGGTGAGAGAATATATTACAGTGGGAGAGTGTGAGGGAGGAATCTGCTCACTTCTTAACAGCCAGGAAGCAAAGAGAAGAAGAGGCCAGGTGTGGTGGTGCACACCTGTAATCTCAGTACTTGGAAGGATGACACATTAGGATTGCAGGTTCAAGGACAGCCTCAACAACATAATGAGACTCTCAGCAACCTAGTGAGACCATTTCAAAACAAAAATTAAAAAGGGCTGGGGTTGTAGCTTGGAGGTAGAATGCCCCTGGTCCAATCCCAGTACTACTACTACTACTACTACGAAGAAGACAGGGCCCAAATACCAAATATCCCCTTCAAAAACACACTCCCCATTACCTAACTTCTTTCCAGTAGGCCCCACCTCCTAAAGGTTCTACCACCTCCCAATAGTGCCACAGGCCAGGGACATGGGCTTTGGGGGACGTTCAAGTCCAAACTATAGCATTAGATGAATAGCTCCCAAGGGAGGATGGGCTCCTTGCTTTGCTGAGCTTACATTTCAGAATAAGTCCTGAGACATAATGAAATTACAGAGGGTGAAGAATTTGGAGTTGGGAGGTGGCAGAGGGTCCCTGAAAGGAAGGCTCCAGAAGCCAGAGACACTAAACCCAGGAGGGGGAGGGCAGAGAGGTATGCCCCAGACACAATGCAAACTAGGAGGGATTTTGGAAGCAAATGCACCATTTCCTAGAGTTCACAGAATTTCATTCTTGTTGTATCAATTATGCCTCACATATGTATTCAACCTCTTATTAGAGATTTTGTGAGATGATTAGTTCTGGCCTTCCTCCCAGGAAGGCAGCTGTACAGCTTTCATGAATTGTTTCAACACAGCGGGGGGAAGCCAGGAGAGCCAATTTCCAGTGGCAAGAGCTGAGGAAGGTAGCGAGAGGTTGCCACTGACGGCTGAGAAAGCACATCGGAAGGCGTGCTCTAGGAACTGGTTCAGGTAACAAATTGAAATCTGATTTTACCATCACATCAAGACGCATGCGAGGAAGTGCAGATGTGAGGCTGAGTTCCATGCTTGCTTTTGGTCACGCCTTGGGAAAGGGGTCTGGTAATCCTCAAGGATAGTCCCTGAAGGGTTTAGGCATTGTGCCAAAGAGAAGGCCGGGGGCAGCTGTGTCACCAGAAAATGAATGAGAACAATGGGAGAAACCACTTGGCATCTGTGAAAAGCGCTGGGCGCTGAGAGCAGAAGGGTCCGCATTCCTCTGCCTGAGGTGAGGGAGGCTTCCCAGGGGATGTCACACCGGAGCCAGGTGTGAAGGATGGACAGGACATCTCCATGAAGGCAGGACTGTGAGAGAGTACATTTGTTTCCTGGGGCTGCAATGACAAATGGCCACAAATCGGGTGGCCTTCAGGAGCAGAAATTGACTCTCTTACTGTTCTCGAAGCTAGAAGTCAGAAGTCAAGGTATCAGCAGGTCCATGGTCCCTCTGGAGATTCTAGGGGAGACTCTGTTCCTTGACTTGTCCAATCTCTGGTGATTGCTAGCTTCCTTGGCTAGCGGCTGCATTCCTCCATCCTCTGCCTCCATCTTCACTTGGCTGTCTCCTTTATTTCTGTGTCTTCCTCTTTTCTGTCTCTCAGAAGGACACTTGTCATTGGATTTAGGGATTACCTACATAACCCAGGTGGTCACTTCAAGATCTCTAAATTAGTGCTTGGCCCAGTGGTATATGCCTGTAATCCCACTACTTAGGAGGCTGAGACAGGAGGATTGCAGGTTCGAGGCCAGTCTCAACAACTTAGCGAGATCCTCAGCAACTTAGAGAGACCCTGTTTCAAAATAAAAAGTAAAATAGGACTAGGGGGAGGGGTATGTGTAACTCAGAGGTAGAATTCCCCTGGGTTCAATCCTCAGTACCAAAAACCAAAATCTCTAAACTAATTTAGATTGATTTAATGATCTCAAAATTAATTATAGTAAGGGGACATCATCTTTCCAAATAAAGTCACACTCACAGATTCTGGGGGTTAGGGCATAGACACATGTTTTTGGGTGGTCACCATTCAATTCACTCCAAAATGTGCTTCATACAGAGACTGTCTGTGATGGAACCCAAACTTCTTAACAAAAGACCTAGGATGATCAGACCTGCACTATCTTTCAGCTTCTGTCACCCACTATCCCCTCTGACCTCAAGATGTAATTGATTGCTTTCATTTCCAAAAATGAAAAGGCTTTCCATGTTTCCATGCCTCTGTGCAGTTTCCCTCTTCAGTTTTAATCCATCAAATTGGATGCTAGAAGGGAAATCAATAGGGTGGGATGCTTATCGGAAGCAAGTTTAGAAAAGGAAAACAGGTGCTTCCGTTCCAAATGTTTATATTCCATCAATAAAAGCTTCTTTTGGACAATTTAAGCTCTGGGGGGGACTCTTTACTATTTTGCCTGATTTTCTCTAAGTAGCAGATAGGAGGTTTACTTGGAGGAAATGTCAAAAGTTCCTTTCTGAAACTTGATTTTGTGTTTACTCCCGAATAACAGCTGCTCTGGGAACTTGTTCCCTTTTGAGTAAATGTAAGTTTGCCTCCCAGCACATAAATATCCTAACAGTTTATTTTGCTTTGTGTCTCCGGAGAAGGAAGTGGGACAGAACGTGCTGGATATTCATAAGGTTGCAGATACCCTGTTTTGGATGCTCAATAGCCTGAGGAAGAGTCACTGGTGAGGAGAGATGGCTGAATTTCACTGGGGACAGTCAACAGCAAGTGAATGACAAAGATGCCAGCCAGGAATAACGTATGCACATCTTTTCTTTATTTGCTTCATTGCAATTAAAGCCTAAAGTGGATTATGCAAATACACAAACAATTATCTTCTGCCTTGGATTTACACTTCGCATGCTGTGAAATGGTGGGGGGATATGATTAACATTATGTATATTATACTATGATGGGGGGACTCGAATATGTAATCTGGAGTTTCCATGTGGTAAAAATGTATGTCTATCAACACAAGGCAGATGAAAAGAGTATTGTATATTAAAGATCACAAATAGACTAGGACAAGCAGGGTATGGTGGTGCATGCCTGTAATCCTAATACTTGGGAGGTTGAGACAGGAGGATTGCAGGTTCGAAGCTAGCCTCAACAATTTAGCCAGGCCCTCAGCAACTTAGTGAGACCCTGTTTCAAAATGAAAAATAAAATAGGGCTTAAAGTGCAGCTCAGAGGTAGAATGCCCCTGGGTTTAATCATCAGTATCACAAAAAAAAAAAAAAGAGAGAGAAATTAAGGGGCAGCGAAGCAAAAGGAGCTATTGTTTGCCAGACCCATAAAAGACATAGAATAGCTGGTGCATAATCAAAGGGACTTAGTGAAGCAGTGACTGGGAAGCAGATTGAAGGAGAAACCTAGTTTAGGTGCTCTTCTCTCACAAAGTCTTTTGTTTTTTTATACACATGGAAAACTGTCACTGCTGTTCAAACTGGCCCTATAACCACTTCCAGGGATTACTAGGATTCTTGGATTCTTGCCTTTCTGTGTCTGGAGACAAGTATCTATACTCCATTTCCATAGGGCCCAGCTTATTAGACACTCGGAAGGAGAGGTGGGAGAAAAGAAAATAAATGGCTCAGCAGCTTCTCCTCCATTGTAGGGAGAGCCTACTGATGCCAACCACTCTAGGGATGGACTGCACGGCAGGTGCAAGCCGATCATCAGTCTCTTTCGGTGCCAGAGGCCCTGGCATACCCATGACTGACCTTGGGATTGTACAGGGCAGCCCAGTGCCTGGGAGGATGAAAAGTGAAGGGACCTGTTTCTGTCAGCATTCTCACTGATGTAATCCAAAATGACTGGCCACACAATTTAGAGGAAGGAAGATTTATTTGCTCACAGTTCTGGAGATCTCAGAGGTTCAGTCCATGACAGGCCAGGTTATATCGGTGGAGCTCAGGGCAGAGAGAGAGCGAGCGGAAAAGTCCTCTGCTCTCACATAGTGGAGGCTTGAAACAAGAGAGAGCAAGCAAAGGGATTCAAGGACACAAGCAAAGTCCCCAAGGCCACACCCTCAGTGACTCATCTCCTCCAGCTATACCCCACCTGCCTAGGTTACCACCCAATAAACCCATTTCATGGATTTATCCACTGATGAGATCACAAGCCTCATGACTTAATTATATCAACTCTCAACATCAATACATGAGCTCTTTCAGGGGACAGTCTATATCTACACCCTAACAGGACCTGTGGGCCTCCACCTCCACTCCCAGCTCACTATAACCTGGGGAGAGGAAGCATAGAGGCTGAACCTGCTTGTGTCAGAGCCCTGGGCACAGCATGGCAGGACTGAGGTTTAGCAGGGAATGTTTTGCTGGATAAAGGGTTGAGGACGCAGACAGACCTCAGTCTGGAGCCTCACCCTGCAATTTCTTCTTCTTCTTCTTCTTTTTTTTTTTTTTTGCAGTACTGGGGATTGAAGCCAGGGACATTTTACCTCTGGGCGACACCCCCAGCCCTATTTTTTATTCTTTATTTTGAAACAGGGTCTCACTAAGTTGCAGAGGGCCTCACTAAGTAGCTGAGGCTGGCTTTGAACCTGCAATCCTCCTGTCTCAGCCTCCCAAGTACTGGGATTACAAGCGTGCACCACCACGCCCGGCTATTTCTTCTTTGATCAAAGGCAAATCATTTTCTGTTTCTGCAGTTGACTGTCTTTCTCTATAAATTTGAGTGATGCTACCTACACGCTAGGGTTATTGCAAAGAAAAAGGGATGTATACCTTCATTCCTTCTTTCGCTTGTCCGTTCAACAAAGTTTTGGGGTACCATGGTAGGTACAATTCTAAGATGACACCTCCAGTGACTCATGCCTGTGCATAATTTCTTCCCTTTGAATGTTGGCAGTACCTGCAAGCATGATGGATGGTGCTCCTGTGATTAGATTGTTGCTCCTGTGATGACGACTAAGGCTGCTAAGGAGCTTTGCAAATCAGTTGATTCTGAGTTAATCAAAGGGGAAATTATTTTGGGTGGGTCTAAATCCAATGAAATCTTTGAAAGTGCCAAAAAGATTCTCCTAATGGCCTTGAAGCAAGCCCCCATAATTCTCTAGTTGCAAGAAATGGATTCTGCTAGCAACCATATAAGGACTTTGAGCCTCAAATGAGACAGTAGCTCATAGTGGCTGATACTTTTTTAGTACTGGGGATTGAACCTGGGGCATTCTACTTTCTAGCTACATTCCCAGTCTTTTTTATTTTTAGTTTTTGAAACAGGGTCTTGCTAGTTTACTGAAAGTCTCACTATGTTGCTGAGGCTGTCGGCCAAGCTGCAATCCTCCTGTCTCAGCCTCCCAAGTACTGGGATTACAAGAGTGTGCCACCATACCCTGCTGGATGACACATTGATTACAGCCTTGTGAGGCCTGTGCAGAGGATCCAGTTGTGCTACACTCAGACTCCTGATCCACGAATGCTCTAAGATAATGAATGTCCATTGTTCCATGCTGCTGCATCCCTGGTAATTTGTGATGCAGCACCGTGCTAAGTGGTGGGGATACAATGGTCCCCAAGGCAAGCACAATCCTGCCCTACTAGGACATGAACAAGGAATCAGATGATTATTGTCTGACAATGTCAAGGGGGAGTGCTCTTGGACTAACTCCGCACCAGTGGGCCTGGTTCTTTCATTGTTGCTTTCTGCCATGGTGGCTACAGGGAAGGGAAACAGAGAGTAGCATTTTGGGAAGAAGCAGGATATGGCCTTGGGGGAATATTCCTTCCAGGAAAGCAGGGAAAGAGGAACAAAGCCTGTTTGAGAGGCAGAGAAGGAAGAGGGCAGAGGGGGAAAACCCCTGGGCTTGTCTTCCCCCACCCTCTTCTGCCCAAGAGTTGGAGGAAGGAAAGAGATTTCAAATAATAAGAAAAGTTTGGGGAAGATCTTGGAGTGGGAGATACTGACCCCGTCTTCTTTGGGTGAATACTGGGAAAATTCCAAGTGTCCTTTGAATGGTGCTTGAATCAAAACCGCTGCGGCTAAGGCAATAAACTGCAAAGGGATCCAAGCAGAAAGAAGCTGAGAAATAGTGTCCCCTTAGAGCCCCTCCTGCCCCACTGCTCAACCTTTATAACTGCAGCCTTTTGAGTCTCCAGCTCCTTCTGTCCCACTTCTCCCCAGATCCAAAACAAAACAATCCTTTAGGATATTTATGTGCTCAGAGGCAAACCTACATTTACTCAAAAGTGAGCAACTTTTGAGAGCAGCTGCTGTTTATGAGAAAAAATGAAATCAAATCGCAGAGGGGAATTCTACCCATTTCACGCAGTGAAAGGCCTTAAACGAGAAAAGAACAGGATACCTTTAATTAGCCAGATCAAGTGTTTTCTCTCACTAGTGTAATGGTGGTTTGGTAGCTGAAAAGCCAGTTTGGCCCATTGTTATCAAATAAAGTGAGCTGCATTTTTATGTATATGTATATTTTGTGAATGCCTAACCTGAGCTGGAGTACAATGGGCTCCAGCATAAGCAGTCCTTTAGAGCAGAGGTTCTCAAAAAGGTTCAATTTTGCTTTCCAGGGACCAAGTGGCAACATCTGGACTCATTTTGAGATGTCAGAATGGAGAGGTGGTGCACACCTATAATCCTGAAGCTACTCCTGAAGTTGAGACAGAAGGATTGCAAGTTCAGGGCCAGCCTGGGCAACTTAGACCCTGTCTCAAAATAAAAATAAAAATGAGCCGGGCGTGGTGGCGCATGCTTGTAGTCTCAGTACTGGGGAGGCTGAGACAGGAGGATCGCAGGTTCATGGCCAGCCTCAGCTACTTAGTGAGGCCCTCCGCAACTCAGTGAGACCCTGTTTCAAAATAAAGAATAAAAAATAGGGCTGGAGGTGTAGCACGGAGGTAGAATGCCCCTGGTTTCAAACCCCGGCACCACAAAAAATAAATAATAAAATAAAATAAAAATGGGTTGGGGATGCAGCTCAGTGGCAGAGCAGCCCTGGGTTCAATCCCTAATACTGCTAAATAAATAATAAAGTGGAGGGGCCTGCTATTGGCATGTAGTGGATAGAGACTATTGATTCTGCTAAACACCCTACGATGTACAGGACAATCCTCCACAGTAAAAAACAAAACAAAAAGAATCTATCTTGTCCAAAATGACCATTGTGCTGCTGCTGAGAAATGATGCCCTGGGGGAACGCACAGGTTGCAAAGGGGACTTGGAGGAGAGCACTCGCTCAGATGAGGTGATAGTGGGGAACAGGGAAGCGAGGATGCCAACAGAGGGACGGGTATCAGCGAAAGCCTGTGATATCTGAGACACTGCGTGGGTGAAGCCCTGGGAAGGCCGCTGAGCGGGAGGAGCTGTCTGCTGGGGTGAGTTGAGATCAGGAAGAATCTTGGAGGCACGCACACACCTGGACTTTATTCCAAGGTTCCAGGGGAGACATCGGAAGGTTTTAGGTAAGGTTGTGACTGAAGCGGGTTTTCCCTTTACAATTTACAAGGGCATTTCAAATTCTTCTCATTGGATCTCCTTAACCCCCAGTGGAAGTCTGATATTAATGCTATTTTTAAATTATGCGTTTCATTTCTTGACTTTCCTCACCATGTAAGAAAATATAACTGGCCTGTCTGCCTATGACAGGAGGAAATACCAGGGGAAAGAAAAATGAAGAGATGTGTTCCAGTTTTCTACATGCAGAAGGGGCAGAACCGTGCATAAAGGATCTTAATTGCCTTATTCTGACACCCACCACTGGTGTGTTATTCTTGCTCTAGTTATTTTCCCTTTTATGAACCTTGACTATACTTCAGCTACTTAGATTTGGATAATTAAATGAAATTCTATTCTAGCAACTGTCTGCACATGAATTGTGGTATTAGGTTAAATAAAATGGGCTATAAGAAGAGTTCACATATACATAGGAAGTATTATCACTATGAGAGTATTATCGGCTGATCAAAGGTCATTGGGGGAAAACATTGATGGGTTGTATGACCTTATTGAATCCAGATGTTGGTAAATTACACATGTGTGGAAAGATGAACACGCAGAGAGGATCTTGATAAATGGATCAGTATGGAATATTGGTATTCATATAGAAGTACAGCGCACTTAGAGCATCTTACTTGAAGTGTGGCTTGTTTATAACACTTGCTGTCAAGGATTAAATACAGAATGTCTCCCAGAAAAGCTCACATATTGGCAATGCAAAAATGTTGGAGGTGAAATAATTGAATCAGGGCTCTGATCTCATCGGTGGATAGATCCACTGATGGATTAATAATTTGAATGGATTGATTGGGTGGGTGGTAGCACAGGCAGGCAGGGTGTGGCGGGAGGAGAAGGTGGGTCACTGGGGGCATGGTCTTGAGGATTGTATCTATTCCTAGCCACTTTCTCTCTCTGCTTCCAGCTGCTAATTAGTTGAGCTCAGCTTTCCTTTGCCACACCATGCTGCCATGATGTCTGCCTTGGAGTCGGCCATCTATGGACTGTATTTCTGAAACCGTGAGCCAAATCAACGTTTCCTCTTCTGCGTCATTCATGTCAGGTATCTTGATCACAGTGGTTTAAAAGCAGACTAAAACACTTTGAGAGCATCTCCTCTTCATAGTCCACAAATGAACTGTATTGGATTTACAATGTGCTGACTTTTCCTGGAAACCACCTTTGTGGACTCTATTTATAATGTCCTCTAACTATGCAGTGTTTCCCTTCTGTTCTACAGTTGGTGTGGAGGAGGTTTCTGTGAACAAACTGCTTATTTACTGGCCAAGGGCAATGATTGCTTAATAACCTCTCTGATTTATCCAGGAGAGATTTGTCAATAAAACCAAATTAAGCTGAAGATTAGAATAAATTCAAGAAGCAATTTCCATCGCCAACCATTCCTGTTTTAGTATTTAGCATTAGTGACTACACTAATGCTTTGTCAACCACATTGCTGTGGGGTTTATTTTTCTAAATTGTACATGATTTCGTGACACTCCCGGGCTCCAGAACCTTCAGTTTTCAAATGTTCCTGTTTTTAAAATAAAGTTCAGATGTCTGGCATTTATAAAAACCTTTCCCAGTCTGAGCTTGTAAAATCTGCCAGCCTTTTTTTTTTTTTCAGTTCTGGAGATTGAATGCAGGGCCTCATACATGCTAAGCCAGTGCTCTACCACTGGACCATCCCCAGCCCTTTTTATTTTTTATTTTGAGATAGGATCTCCCTAAGTTGTCCAGAATGGACACCATGCCCAACATATCTGCCTGCTCTCTTCCCTCCATTTGGGATACCAATATGGAATCTGTGTACTGGCCACATCAGGGGGCTAGCCACTCCTTATTTGTGATGTCCAATTTTTTTTTGTGTGTGTGTGTGGTGCTGGGGACTGAACCCAGGGGCATTCTACCTCTGAGCCACACTTTCATCCCTATTTTATTTTTATTTCGAAATAGGGTCTTGCTAGGTTGATGAGAGTCTCACTACTTGTTCTCGAACCTGCGATTCTCCTGTCTCAGCCTCCCAAGTACTGGGATTACAGGCGTGCATTACCACGCCTGGTTTGTGGTGCCCGATTTTATTTCTCCTTTTTCTTACCTGTGGCTTCCTCTATCTAGATTGCCCTACCACTCTACTTGGATAACCCCTCTGAGTCTTTGAAGAATCTCTCACATGATGAGTTGATTGGGGTGGGGGGAGGTAGTGTAGACAAAATGACTACACTTGGAAACTCAGGTTTGGGGAATGAGAATCCGGACCCTTGTCCTTTGACCTGTATGTGAATGTCAGCTTGATACTTGCTTGATACTTACTTGATACCTGCTCAGGTCTAAGGATTTCTCATTTTGGGAATTGTGGCTCAGAGGACAGCAGGAGCTGTCCCTCTGGCACCTGTGTTTGTATCATATGATCCACAGTTCTGGGGGCTACCACTTGGCACCCTGTATGATTCTCTTTTCTGGAAGTTTTTAATTGGGAGCTAAGAAAAATGAGGTTATTCTCATGTGACTAGAACTACGCCTTATAAATTTAACAGCTGTGAAGCAGCCATCTTCACTGTGAAGCTGTAGAAGATGCAGGGGAAATAAGTCCACGGAGAGAGGAGAGGATAACAATTCATATGGAGGAGTAGAGCGGGGAGATGGAGAAAGAGCTCTGGGAGCTTCCCAGGCCTTCGTGTTTGTTCCTTTGCTGCATTCCTGTCCTTGGAGTCTATGAAACAGCAATGTTTCCTTATAATAAATCCTTGCCATTTCATTCCTTTCTTTCTCACTTGCAGTTCATAGCACACTGTGCTCCTTGGACTACAAATCACCTGTCTTGGTTTTGATTTTTTCCCCTCATTCATCCTCGACCACCATTTTCTTACCTGTAACCGCACTACTGAGTAGCAATCTGTATTCACTGGCATTTTCACAGCCACAGTCTAAAGACCTGACCATATAACTTAGAGCAAGGAAGATTTATTTGCTCTCGGTTTTCCTTGGAGATATTGGGGTTCAGTCCATGTGAGGCCCGTGTCTGGATCTCAGGGCATGGTGGCAGGAAGTAGAGAGAGGGAGAGCACATGGGCTGTGCTCTTTACATCATGGAGGCCAGAAGCAAGAGAGAGAGTGAGGGGAGGAGGAGCCATGTATAATCCCCAAGGCAAACCCCCCAGGGACCCACCTTCTCCAGTCACACCCTACCGGTCTAGGCCACCACCCAGATAAATCCACTGTAATGGAGTATAACCCGCTGGGATTACAACCCTCATGACTCAATTACATCAACTCCAAACACCAATTTATGAGCTCTTCAGAAGGAGCCATTCTATATCTAACTGTAATACATTCCATTGCGTGATTATAATACAAGTTATTTATCCATTTCCCTGTGGATAAATGTTTGGGTTGCTTCCTTTATTTCCCCTGATATTTCAAAGAAAGTTGCTAAGAACATTCTTGTATGTGTCTATACTTGCATATAAGTAAATAATTTTAGGACATATTACTAGGAGTGGAATTGCTGATTTGGAGGTTATACAAATGTTCAACTTTACAAGATTATGTTACATTATTTTCTAAAGTTGTAATAGTTTTTACTCCAGCCATCATTAATAGTCAATAATACTAATACTGAACATTTATCATATGTCAGGCAGTCACCCATTGATAGAATCTTAATGTTGTCCCCTCCTTGAATTCTTAGGATAAACACTACTTGATCGCGATGCACTTTATTTGTATGATATTATTGGATTCAGATGGTTAATATTTTATTTAGATTTGTACAGCCACCCTCATAAGTGTAAAGGGCCCATAATTTCCTTTTCTTTTCCTGATACTTGGTTATAAATCAAAGTTATAACAGCCTCAAGAATTGAGGCTAGCCCTCTTTTTCCACTTTCTGGAATGATTAATATATAAAATGGTTATTTTCTGTTCCCTGACAATTGTCAAAACTCAACAGTAAAACACCCCCTTTTTTTTTTTTGGTTGAGAGCAAGGTTGAAAATCATGTCAAATTCTTTAAAAATTATTAGTTCCTTCAAATGTTTCTTCCTTCTTGTATAAATTTTGGCGTGTGTGTGTGTGTGTGTGTGTGTGTGTGTGTGTGTTACTGAGGATTAAACCCAGGGGCATTCTACCTCCAAGATACACTACCAGACCTATTTTATTTCTTATTTTGAAACAGAGTCTCACTAAGTTGCTGAGGCTGGTCTTGAACCTCTGATCCTCCTGTCTTAGCCTCTCAAGTACTGGAATTACAGGCATGTGCCCCCATGTCCAGCTTTGTGTGTGTGTTTTCTTTCAGAAATTTATCTTTTATCTAGGTTATCAAATAGTAACTCATTTTATTATTTTAAACTTTTGTGTTTATAGTTATTTTTGTTTTCCTATTCTATGATTTAGTTGCTTCTTGCCTATATCCTTTTTAATTTTTATTTATTTTTTGTCTACTGTTTTCTTGAGTAGTCTTGCCAGTTCCTTTTTAAAAAAAGCAGCATTAGTTTCATTGATGTTCTCTAATGTGTAATTATTGTCAACACTCTGTTTAATTTCTGCCTTTATTTTTATTGGTTTCTTTGTTCTGGGTTCTGTGAATATAACCTGTTACTTGTTTTCTTATTTCTTAAGCTCATTTGTTTTCAGTATTTGGGTTTCACCTGTTTGTTTGTTCCTTATTTTTCTTCTGGGAATAATCTTCCCCAGACAGCTGCACAAAGCTCACTCCTCACTCTGTTCCTTCTAGATGTCTTTTTTTTTTTTAATACTGGTTATTGAATGCAGGGCCTCACACATGCTAGGCAAGTGCTTTACCACTGAGCATCCCCAGCCCTTTAAATTTTTTTTTTTTGTATTGGAGATTGAACCCAGAGGCATTCTACTTCCAAGCTACACCCCCCAGCCCTTTTTATTTATTTATTTATTTATTTATTTATTTATTTATTTATTTTGTGGTACCGGGGATTGAACGCAGGGGCGTTCTACCTCCGCGCTATGCCCCTGGCCCTATTTTTTATACTTTATTTTGAAACCGGGTCTCATGAAGTTGTGGAGGACCTCACTAAGGAGAGAGAGAGAGACAGGGAGAGAAAGAGAGAGAGAGAGAGCTGAGGCTGGCCGCGAACCCGGATCCTCCGGTCTCTGCCTCCCAAA
>PVJS01044145.1:0-16779 GCA_004027185.1 Glis glis | reverse complement strand
ACACACACACACACACACACACACACACACACACACACACACACGAATGCAATAGTAGAAATAATGCTGAATGCCTCTGGGTTCAATCTCTAGTAACAAAAGTAAAATAAAATAGCAAAAAACAAAATAGTGTCGTTGGACTGGTAAAGCCACTTAATAACTTGATCTCATCTGAATAATCTAAATTAATCCTAGCTCCACAATTGTGAGGATTAAATAAAAAAAAGAAAACATTCGTAAAGTATCTGCCTCAAGGCCTGGCACATAATAAATCTCAGTGAATACTTGTTGAGTGAATGGAACTGTGAATCAGAGAATTAAGGCTCCCTGACCATTCTCAAGGATCAGTGTATAAACAGCCCAAATAAACCAGGCCTGGTGGTGCACACTTGTAATCCCAGTACTTGGGAGGCTTGGACTCGAGGCTGAGACAAGAGGATCACAGGTTTGCAGCCAGCCTCTGCTATTTAGTGAGGCGCTCCACAACTTAGTGAGACCCTGTTTCAAAATAAAGAATGAAAAATAGGGCTGGGAGTGTAACTTGGAGGTAGAAGTCCCGTGGGTTCAATCCCCAGTACTGTAAAACAAACAAACAAACAAAAAAATGAACCACAGGTTTAGATCATGCCTCAGGTTCCAGGCCCAGAGGGACAGCATACAAGTCTCAGTTATTTGGGCTGTTTATTTGTTTTTTTCTTTTTTGCGGTACTGGGGATTGAACCCAGAGGCATTCTACCTCCAAGCTACACCCCCAGCCCTATTTTTTATTCTTTTTTTGTGTGTGTGTGTGGTACTGGGGATAGAACCCAGGGGCATTCTACTTCTGAGTTATAGCCCCAGCCACCCAAGTTTATTTATTTATTTATTTATTTATTTATTTATTTATTTATTTATTTTGCGGTACTGGGGATTGAACCCAGGGGCGTTCTACCTCCGTGCTACACCCCCGGCCCTATTTTTTTATACTTTATTTTGAAACTGGGTCTCATGAAGTTGTGGAGGGCCTCACTAGGTAGAGAGAGAGAGAGAGAGAGAGAGAGAGAGAGAGAGAGCGCTGAGGCTGGCCGCGAACCTGGATCCTCCGATCTCCGCCTCCCAAAGTACTGGGATTACAAGCGTGTGCCACCACGTCTGGCTTATTCTTTTATTTTGAAACAGAGTCTCACTAAGTTTCGGAGGGCCTCACTAAGTTGCTGAGGCTGACTGCAAACCTATGGTCTCAACCTCCCAAGCACTGGGATTACAAGCGTGTGCCACCTCACCCAGCTAGGATTGCAGGTTTGAGGATAGCCTCAGCAATTTAGTGAGCCCCTGTTTCAAAATTTAAAATAGGAGCCAGGCGTGGTGGCACACGCCTGTCATCCCAGTCTTGGGAGGCTGAGACAGGAAGATCACAGGTTCACAGACAGCCTCAGAAAGTAGTGAGACTCTCATTAACCTAGCATTAACCTAAAAAGACCCTGTTTCAAAATAAAAAAAATAAAATGTAGGGCTGGGGGTGTAGGTCGGTGGTAGAATGCCCCTGGGTTCAATACCCAGTACCAAAAAACAAAGCAAAACAAAAAAACGGTCAGCTCATTTGGGGACAACCCTGAAGGGCCATTCCAACTTCAGAGCTCCTTCTGAGGTAGACTGAGACTGTGCCAGGCCTGTATCGCAGCTCAGATTCTTCCTCTATCTACCCCGGCTTCATTCCCCTCTTTATATGTGTTGAGCCCAAGGGCACTTTGTGTGTGTGTGTGTGGGGGGGGTGCTGGGGATTTAAACCAGGGGCATTCTATCTCTGAGCTACATCTCTAGCCCTATTTGTTTATTTATTTATTATTTTATGTGTGTGTGTGTGTATGTGTGTGTTACTAGGGATTGAACCCAGGGGCATTCTATCTCCGAGCTATACCCCCAGCCCTGTTTTATTTATTTGGAAACAGGATCTTGCTAGGTTGCTGAGAGTTGCTATGTTACTGAGGCTGGCCTCGAACCTGTGATCCTGTGAACCTGTTTCAGCCTCCCAAGTACTGGGGTTACGAGAGTGTGTCACCATGCCCTGCTCTCTTTATTTATTTTGAAACAGGGTCTTGCTAAGTTGTTGAGGGCCTCACTAAGTTGCTGAGGCTGACCTCAAACCTGTGATGCTCCTATCTCAGCCTCCCATGTACTGGGATAACAGGTGTGTACCACCATGTCAGGCTCCAAGGACATTGTGTATGTGTATGTATGTATGTGTGTGTGCGCTCGTGTGCGTGTGTGTGTGTGTGTGTAGTGCTGGGGATTGAACCCAGGAACATTCTTCCTCTGAGCTATACCCCCAGCCCTTTTTATTTTGTGTTTTGAAACAGGGTCTCCCTAGGTTGCTGAGGCTGTCCTCCAACCTGTGATCCTCCTCCCTCACCCTCCCAAGTACTGGGATGACAGGCATGCGCCACCACGCTCGGATCAAGGGCACTTCTTAGCAAACATTCTGCACGCTAACCTGTCGCAGAGTCCACTTCCTGGGGAATCCAACCTATGAATGTGCTAGTCCTGGTGGCCAAGGCTTTAGGACAGACAGGAAAGGACGGAGACGCTTTTACAATGTGTATTGGAGGTGTCGACGGTGTCTTTTATGTCCACCAGAGGGCAGCAGCCTCATAGCAACCTGCCCTCCTGAGAGTCCCAGGAGTGGACTCTAGTCCTCCCTTGCTCCCATCTCCTTCCCCTCTACTGGTGTTAGGCAGGATCACCTCCCTTAGTGTGTCCACCCTCCTGTCTAAGGGAAGAACACTTTTTGAAACTATCTGGGCCTTTAGTTTTGCCAGTCTCAAACTCTTCCCACCACCAGCACAGAAGGCTGGTCTTCCCGCTGCGCCCCTCCCCCTCCTACGCTGGACAACCTCCCTGCCTGGGGTCTCCCACCTCTCACACTTCCCACCCACAATAGATTTGTTTTCGGTGTGACAAGGTAATTACGAGCTTGGGGCCCGGAGGCCCAGGGGCCAGTCTGAGGATGGCCGCTTTCATCTGGCTCTCCCTGTTCTGCTAACATTATTGATTTTTAGTTTTATTTATTATGATGATTTTTGTGTGTGTGTGTGTGTGAGCTGACCCTGGTGACATGAGGTATGGAGGCGACAGAGCAAGAGCAAATTTATTCTTGTCACAATTTAGCTTCTTGAAACTACTCACCCATCTGGCATTTTAAAAAATGTACTAGGTTGTTGTTTTGCCATCCTGGGGATCAAACCCAATGCCGTGTGCATGCTAGGCAAATGCTCTACCACCTCCAGCCCTTTTTATGTTTTATTTTGAGACAGGGTCTCACTAAGTTGCCCAGGCTGGCCTTGAACTTGTGAACCTCCTGCTTCAGCCTCCGAAAAGCTGGGATTGCAGGTATGCGCCACTATGCCCCACAATCTACGTTTTTAGTGACTTTGCTTACCTATTTTCTTGTCTTTGTTTTCCTTTGTTTTGTTTTTTAGACCAGGGGTGAGGGAGTCTAGCCATGTTGCCCAGGCTGGTTTCAAATTCCTGGGCTCAACCATCCTCCTACCCCATGAGGCCTGCCGAATAGCTGGGACTACAGGTGTGCCACGCCATGTCCAGCTGGAGCTCACCTGTTTTCATCCTATCCCCAAAGTTCTCTCACCGAGTCTCCTGGGGATTGGAGCCAGAAGTGGCTATATACCGGAAGCGAGCTGGGAAGGAGAAAGGGGACAACAGGTACAGTGCCTTTTGTTAGTAGCCATTTGCTGTCAGGAATTTCTAGGCTACACTCCCAACTTTCTGCTTCTTTCCCTGCCCTGCCCCTGGGGCAGTCCTGAGCAGGCCATGCTATGTGTCTTTTGATTTGATTACTTTTGTCTGCTTCAGTTTCTCTGGCTGTGAGATGGGTGTGGGGAAAACCTTTCCAGGAAGCTTTTGGGGAGAGATTGAGATTGGGTACAGCCAGTTCAAGGAAAGAAGGTTGCCTGCCTGACCTTCAGGCCTCCCATAATGTACTCCACTTCCTTACAGGGAAGAGGAAGGGCAAGGTTTAGGCAATACGTGACAAACGGGAGGGTGCTCTGAACAGCAGCTATTGCCGTGGGAATCGGCTGAGGCTGAGGGCGATTTGTGGGGCCACGTTCCCCCAGCCTGTTTTCTCTGTGTGTGCCAAGAGAATGAATAAATCATTGTTCAGGGGCGGGATGCAGCTGCCGGGCTCCTCCCCTCGGCACATGCCCCGACTCCGGCTCCTCCATTGAAGGCTGCTGGAGCAGAGCGGTTTATACACCCAGCTCCCCAAATCCTATTGAGGCCTCCCCTTCTGCACGAGCCATGGGCTCCAAGCCCATTCAGCGTGGCCCTTTGTGCTGGGGGTTAAGTGGTTACATGTGGGGGGCACCCAGAAAGGACCTGTCAGGTCCTGAAAGGCTGTGCAAATACTGTGCCCTCCTACTGATGAATGGGGAGGGTGGAGGAGAGGTGGGCGGCCAGAGGGAGGGGTGGGGGAGAGGGCAAGGGGATTATGGAGCCCACAGAGGCAGCTGCTAGGAAGTGGGTAGAACAGGCACCCCCTTCTTTCACTCCTCCTTCAGCTCAGCTTTTCCATCCTGCTTACTCCCTCTGTGGTGGGCTCCAGGATGTCCAACATCCTTAAGACCTTGGATTTAGCTTTTCTGGTCTCTTGGTGGAAGAGGGATGGAAGAGGCCATTTACCACTTGGGTGCACTGCAGAGAAAGGGTCTATACTACCTTTCTTCTAGCAGCTCCAACACACCCCCCTCCGTTCTTTTTCTCCTGGGGGATGGGAAGAAAGGTGGGAGGAGGATTCGTTTTCTAGGTTCATCTGGTACAGTGGGTTTGAAACTTCCCCACCGAGCTTTAAAACCTTCCTGCAGGGATGGGATGTAGCTCAGTGGCAAGGACAACTCCCTAGATTTGATCCCCAGTGCCAAAAAGACAAAAAAAAGAAGACCCTCCCCCCAAAAAAAAACCTTCCTGCAGGCTAGAGGCGTAGCTCAGTGGTAGCGCTCTAGCCTGACATGTGTGAGGTCCTGGGTTTGATGACAGCACACACACACCAAAAAAAAAAGCTTCCTTGGACTCCCCCTTTAGGGTGGAGGGATGAAGAAAGGCCAGAAGATCTCAAACTGGGTGCTTTAAAAAGATTTTGTGTGAAGAAATCAGAATGATTCCAGGACTGGGAATGTAGCTCAGTGGTGGAGCACTTGCCTTGCATGTATGAGGCTCTGGAATCCCCAGCACTGCAAAAAAAAATTTTCAAATTAACTAAGCCAGGTGTGGTGACACATGCTTGTAATCCCAGTACTTGGGAGTCTGCGTCAGGAGGATCCGCAGGTTCGCGGCCAGCCTCAGCTACTTAGTGAGGCCCTCAGCAACTTAGTGAGACCCTGTTTCAAAACAAAGAATAAAAATATAGGGCTGGGGATGTGGCCAGCCTTAGCAACTTAGGGAGACCCTCAGCAACTTAGTGAGACCCTGTTTCAAAATAAAAATAAAATAGGGATGGGGTGTAGCCCAGAGGTAGAATGTTCCTGGGTTCAATCCCCAGTACCAAAAAGAAAAAATAAATAATAAATAAAATATTCCAAAACTTAAAAAAAAAAGAAAGCTTTAAAACTTTGGACTGGAGCCGGGTGTGGTGGCGCAAGCTTGTAATCCCAGTACTTTGGATGGTGAGACCGGAGGATCCGGTTCGCGGCCAGCCTCAGCTCTCTCTCTCTCTCTCTCTCTCTCTCTCTCTCTCTCTCCCTGTCTCTCTCTCTCTCTTTCTCTCTCTCTCTCTCTCTCTCTCTCTACTTAGTGAGGCCCTCTGCAACTTCGTGAGACCTGGTTTCAAAATAAAGTATAAAAAATAGGTCCGGGGGTGTAGTGCGGAGGTAGAACGCTCCTGGGTTCAATCCCCAGTACAGCAAAAACAAAACAAAACAAAACAAAACAAACTTTGGACTGGAAATTTCTCTTCCTTCCTTCCTTCCTTCCTTCCTTCCTTCCTTCCTTCCTTCCTCCCTCCCTCCCTCTCTCCCTCCCTCCCTCCCTCTATCCCTCCCTCTCTCCCTCCTTTCCTTTCCTTTCCTTTCCTTTCCTTTCTTTTTTTTTTGCGGTACCAGGGATTTGAACCCAGGGGCATTCTACCTCCGAGCTATACCTGCAGCCCTATTTTTTATTCTTTATTTTGAAATGGTCTCACTAAGTTGCAGTGGGCCTCACTAAGTAGCTGAGGCTGGCCGCGAACCTGGATCCTCCGGTCTCAGCCTCCCAAGTGCTGGGATTACAAGTGTGTGCCACCACGCCTGGCTTGGAAGTTTCTTTTCACAGCTGAGTAAACAGCTATGTCAAGGGTGAGGGAATGGCCACGTTTTACCCAAGGTGGTCACACAGTAATTTCCTGTTAGACTCAAGAGGCACTTTACCTTTAAGAGGCAGTGGAGAAATGGATGAACAAAATAACTAGAGGCAAGAGGATCATACACACACACACACACAATAAATAAATAAATCAATGATCGATATATAATTTTTGTGTGTATGTGGCACTGGGGATTGAACCCAGGGGCATTCTACCTCTGAGCTACACCCCAGCCCTATTTTATTTTTATTTGGAAACAGGATCTCTCTAGGTTAATGAGAGTTTCACTACTTTTTGAGACCATCCTTGAATCTGTGATCCTCCTGTCTCAGCCTCCCAAGTACTGGGATACAAGTGTGCGCCACCACACCCAGCTTTATAATTTTTTTTTAGATTGCATCTTACTAGGTTGTCCAGGCTGACCCCAAACTCCTGGGCTCAAGCCATCCTCCTACCTCATCCTCCTGATCAGCTGGGACTACAGGCACCTCATGTGATAACACCTAAAGACTCCAAGTTTGCTTCTTGAGATTCTAGGTTCTGCAGGTCAGGAGATTTTAGCATCTAGGGAGGAATGTTTCTAACCAAGGTGCACAAAGAAGATTCCGTGGCATTTCAGGCTCCTCATAGCACTAGAGGAACAGAAGAAGGGGATCACGGTGTAGATAATTGATAATGGCCATCAAGGAACAATGGAAGCCAAGTGTGATGGTGCACACCTGTAATCTCAGTACTTGCAGGAGGATCCTCCTGAGACAGGAGGATCACAGGTTCAATTTAGCAAGACCCTGTTTCAAAATAAAACAAATAGCTGGGCCTGGTGGCACACACTTGTAATCTCAGTACTTGGGAGGCTGAGACAGGAGGATCGCAGGTTCGCGGCCAGCCTCAGCTCCTTAGTGAGGCCCTCCGCAACTTAGTGAGACCGTGTTTCAAAATAAAGAATAAAATATAGGGCTGGGGGTGTGGCCTGGAGGTAGAATGCCCCTGGGTTCAATCCCTGGTACTGCAAAAGAAAGAAAGAAAGAAGAAAGAAAGAAAGAAAGAAAGAAAGAAAGAAAGAAAGAAAGAAAGAAAGAAAGGAAAGAAAGAAGAAAGAGAGAGAGAGAGAGAGAGAGAGAAAGAAAGAAAGAATAAAAAATAGGGCTGGGGGTGTAGCTCATAGGTAGAATGCCCCTGGGTTCAGTCCCTATTGCTAAAAAATAAATAAGTAAATAAGTAAATAAATAAATATAAATAAATAAAATAAAATAAAACAAATAAAAAGGGCTGGGAACCAGGCGCTTGCCTGTAATACTAGTACTTGGGAGGCAGAGACAGGAGGATCACAGGCACAAGGCCAGCCTCAGCAACTTACTCTGAACTCTGCAACTTAGCAAGACCCTGTTTCAAAATAAAAAAATAAAATAAAATAGGGCTGAGAGTGTAACTCAGAGGTAGAATGCCCTAGGTTCAATCTCCAGTACCACACACACACACACACACACACACACACACACACACACACACACAAAGGCTGGGAGTATAGCTCAGAGGTAGAATGCCTCTGGGTTCAATCCTCAGTATCACAAAAGAAGGGGGCAGGGGAATGGAGTTCCTACTACTTAATGAGGGCTAAGAGGTGCATGAATGGAGCCTAGGGTCACCACCTTGTATTATATTAATTGGGTCTTTTTTTTTCTTTTCTGTGGTACTGGGGATTGAATCCAGGGGCATTCTACCTCTGAGTTGCACCCTACAACCCTTTTTTAACTTTTTGTTTTGAAAAAGGGTCTCATTAAGTTGCTGAGAGTCTTACTGTGTTACTGAGGCTGTCCTTGAACCTGCAATCCTCCTGTCTCAGCCTCCCAAGTACTGGGATTACAGGCTTGTGCTACCACACTTGACTGAATTTGGCTTCTTTCAATTGTAGGTGAGAGAAATTCCACTCAAGTTAGGCTTGGCAAAATAAGGGGCTCGTGAAAAGGAATCAAATTTATAAGGCCTTAGGAAACAGGGACTGAGACATTACCACGACTCATCTTTCATCTCTGCTTCTGTGGGTCAGCATCATTTTCCCCTCCTGCGGACTAACTTCTGCTTGGCGGGGAATATGATTTCTATAGCCCTAGGTTTATCTTTCCCTGCTCCATCTTCCTTTAAATTTCATTTCAGTAGCCAGGCGTGGTGGCACACGCTTGTAATCCCAGTACTTGGAAGGATGAGACCAGAGTATCCCAAGTTCGTGGCCAATCTCAGCTACTTAGTGAGGCCCTCCACAACTTAGTGAGACCCTGTTTCAAAATAAAGAATAAAAAATAGGGCTAAGGGTGGAGCTTGGAGGTAAAATGCCCCCGAGTTCAATCATTGGTAACACACACACACACACACACACACACACACACACAAATTCATTTCAGGATGTCTCAGAGAAGAACTGACCGGATCACCTGGAGTGGGTCCCTGTTCTTGGACTCCTCGGCTCTTGTTTGATTCAGGTGGTTAGAGCTGGGTGGTTGGAACCAGGAGAGACAGAGCCTAAGGCAGACCAATTAGGTGACCTTATGGCTCTATGATATTGGGAGACGTGCATAAGCCAGGACCACCAAAATGCAGAGCCTTTAGGAGTGAGGATACAGGTGAAGGCAAGGGGATAAGGAAAAGGGGAAGACTAGTTAGGCCTCAGGGGTTGATGTAGAAATGGGGCTGAGGTTGCCACCTGTATTTTCTTTCTTTTTTTTTTTTCTTTTGCAGTACCAGGGATTGAACCCAGGGGCGTTCTACCTCCGCGCTACACCCCCGGCCCTATGTTTTTATACTTTATTTTGAAACCGGGTCTCACGAAGTTGCGGAGGGCCTCACTAGGAGAGAGAGAGACAGAGAGAGACAGAGAGAGAGGGCGAGCTGAGGCTGGTCATGAATCCGGATCCTCTGGTCTCCGCCTCCCAAAGTACTGGTGCCGCCTGTATTTTCTTAGCTGGGGGGAGTGTCCTAAGTTTGAGTTATTTCCGCCTTTGCTTTTTTATCTTCTATTCCCTCCTTTTTTCTTCTTCTTCCCAGGGATTGAACCCTGAGGCCTTCTGCCTCTGGGGCATATTTCCAGCCCTTTTTTATTTACTTATTCATTTATTTATTTAGTATTTATTTATTTTGTGGTACAGGGATTGAACCCAGGGGCATTCTACCTCTGAGCTACACCCCCAGCCCTATTTTTATTCTTTATTTTGAAACAGAGTCTCACTAAGTTGCAGAGGGCCTCACTAAGTAGTTGAGGCTGGCCTTGAACCTGCGATCCTCCTGTCTCAGCCTCCCAAGTACTGGGATTACAAGTGTGTGCCACCACGCCCAGCTATTTGTTTTATTTTGAAACAGGGTCTTGCTAAATTGAACCTGCAATCCTCCTGTCTCAGCCTGCCAAGTACTGAGATTACAGGTGTGCACCATCACACTTGGCTTCCATTGTTCCTTGATGGCTATTATCAGTTATCTACACCCCCAGACCTATTTTATTTTTTATTTTGAAACAGGGTCTCACTAAGTTGCGGAAGGCTTCACTAAGTAGCTGAGGCTGGCTGCAAACCTGTGATCCTCCTGTTTCAACCTCCCAAGTACTGGGATTAAAAGTGTGTGCCACCATGGCCAGCTTGTTGTTTTTAATATACTTCTATTGGTGTATTGTAGTCTCACATCATAATGTAGTTCACAGTGATAGAGACATACCTCACATAGCACTTGATGAGCTTCCCCCGGATCCCTCCCCACTCTATTTTTTATTTTGAAACAGGGTCTCACTAAATTGCTGAGGGCCTTGCTAAGTTGCTGAGGCTAGCCTCAAACCTGTGATCCTCCTGTCTCAGCCTCCCAAGTACTGGGATTACAGGCATAGGCCACCATGCCCAGCCTTCCTATTCCCTCTTAAAACAGGAGTTGTCATAATCATAAAAATAAATTATCTTCCACTTCCCCTATTTTTTTTTTTTTTGTAAATAAGATTTGTTGGTGTGACTCAATGTGCCAGTTAGTTTCTAGGTTGCAGAGTGGCGAGTTGGAATCAAGTTGGAACTGAAAGAGGATGCTTCCTATCATTAGGGTCAACAATTACTCTTATTTGACTGCACACTGGGCCTCCAACCTCCACACTTTCCCCCAAGGAGGAAGGGAATGAGGGGATCAAACCTCACTAAGTAGAGCTCTGAAAGTAAGCTGGAGCTCCAGTTCCACTGGAGTTTGGAACCAGGACCCTTCCTCCTTACCTGGACAAAAGCGCAGGAACGTGGAGGGGTTCTCTGCACAGCAGAGAGGAAGCCCCCTGGTTCTAGGTGCAAGACCTTAGCCCGAGCCTGTCCCAGACTAAATTGTCTGTTTCTCTTAAAGCATAGCTTTCATTTAATGAATTTAATCAAACAAGCACAAGATGGATATATAATTCCAAATTGTGATAAATACCCAGAGATAGTATAAAGGGGGAACTAATCTGGTCTAGGGTGTCACCGGAGGCTTCTCTGAGAAAAGATCTGAAATAGGAGTAAGTGGAAAGGGGGAGAGAATTTTAGGCAGAGGGAAGGGTGCCTGTAAAAGCCCAAAGCCAAGCCCAGAGAGGAGGGTGAGGCCGGACTGCAGGGAGGCCCTGAGGGATGAGGCTGGCGAGCAGAGGGAGGCGGCACGCGCGGAGCCTTCGCCTTTCCCCTGCCACGGGGCAGCCGCGGAAGGCTTTTCAGGAAGGGTTCTGCACGATCAGATTTTCGGCTTGGAAACGTCGCTGTCTGCAGCGGGGCGAGCGCGGCTGGGAGGTGACGCGCGACCTGGAAGGCCGGGGTCCAGCGGCCGGAGGCGGGGAGACGCTGGCTGCGCAGAGAACCGACCTGGCCCACGTGGGCCGGACCGGACCGCCCCGCCCGCCCGCCGCGCAGACGCCGCGGCGCCGCAGTCCCCGCCCGAGGCCGCCCGCCCGCCCGGTGCGCGCCCACCGAGCCAGGACGCCCGCGCAGGACCCGCCGCAGCGAGCCGCGGAGGGAGGAGGGCGCCGCCAGGCCGTGAGTCCGGGCCGAGTGGAGGGCCGGGGCCGGGCCGGGCGGGGCGGGACGCGCAGCCGCCGCCAGCACAGGTGAGGGAAGGGAGGCCGCCGTCCTCGGGCTCCCGGGGGTAGTCCACCTCTCCTGCAAGGGAGGTAGACGAGGCGCAAGGGAGGCCTCCAGTCCCCGCTTTACAACCCCCTCCCGGGGGTGCAGATTAGCTTGGGGGTAGTGCTGATCCTGGGGTGTCTGGGTCCCCATTTTACCATCACCCACACCCGTGATGCTTAGCACCACCCTCGTCCTATCCCGGCTTCCTTCCTGGCCCCGCCCAAGTTTAGAGGGAAAAAATGGTGCAGGGAAAGATCTCCAGGCACAAGCTAGAGGGATGGTGGTTACAGGGACCGTCCCTATGCCATCGCTCCGGGACTTCTGCCACTACTGGATGTGAGCAGGGTCCCTGCCACCTATAGAGGCCCTTCTAGTGCCTGCTCCACTTAATACTATATCTCACTTTTAATGATCCGCAGTTCTTCTAATCCCAGTCTTGTGTGGTCGGTAGAAACCTCATGGCAATTCAAACCCCTCCTTTTGGTAGAAGATGGTTATTAGATTAGGAAGAGTGGTGTGGCATGTCCTCCCTCCAGGGCCCAGGGTGGAGCAAGCTAGGGGCAGGGACCCAAGATAGTAAACATGTTCCTGGAGCATTGGAAGGGAAGGGGCAAGCTCAGAAGAGAGAGTCCCTCCGTGGGAGAGGTGGGACAGGCTCCCTAGGGCACAGGAGGAACCTGAAGCCAGCTCTTCCAGCCCTAGCCTGCAGCAGTAGCGCCATTACCATTGGCTCTGGCTTCCAGAGCTTCGAAGTCCCACTGCAGTCCCCTCTCCCATTCACTCAGCAAGTATGTACAGACACCTGCTAGTGCCAGGCCCTATGCTGGCTCCTGGGAATATGATGGAGGGTATATAAAGGAGTTCCCAAGTCTAGTCAGGAAGCCCAATTATAAACTGCTATTCCAAGATCATTCAAATAAATAAACAAGCCGGGCGTGGTGGCACACGCTTGTAGTCCCAGTACTTGGGAGGCTGAGACCGGAGGAGGATCCAGGTTCAAGGCCAGCCTCAGCTACTTAGTGAGGCCCTCCGCAACTTCATGAGACCCTGTTTCAAAAATAAAGAATAAAAAATAGGGCTGGGGGTGTAGCTCGGAGGTAGAATGCCCCTGAGTTCAATCCCCAATACCGCAAAAAAAAAAAGAATTAAAAAATAGGGCTGGGGGTGTAGCTCGGAGGTAGAATGCCCCTGGGTTCAATCCCCAGTACTGCAAAAATAAATAAATAAATAAACAAACAATGCCAATTGAATAGACATTTACTGACCATCAACTATGTATGCCAGGGATAGGAAACAAATGTACAGACAGTGTGTACCCACGGAAGGCCTAATTAACTGTATTCGCATATATTGGTGAGGTGGGAGAATATCTGGAGGACTCCAGAGGGGTGGGAGTACTAAAGCTGTGTTGTGAAGTACAAAAAGGAATTTGCTTGGTAGAAAGGAGGAGCTTAGAGGAGAGGGGAGAGGAGAAGAGATACAGGATGTTGTAGGCCAAGGGAATAAAGTGAGGAGAATAATGGTGTGTTTTGAGATCTCTGAGCAGTTTTGTGTAATGGGAGCGGCAGAGTGGTAGGGACAAGTACAGAGGGGTGCACAACAGCCAGATCAAGCAGAGCCTGGTAGGCCATCTAGGGGGGCTGTGAATGCTGCCCCTAAAATCAAATTTACACTTTTAACTGGAGGTAGACCAGTGAAAGGGTTGTGGTAATAATCCAGGTAAGAACTGGCCTGAACCAGTCAGGTGCAGCAATGCACATCTATAATTCCAGTACATGGAGGCTGAGACAGGAGGAGTGCAGGTTCAAGACCAACCTCAGCAACTTAGCAAGACTCTCAGCAACTTAGCGACACCCTGTTTCAAAAACAAAAAATAATTAAAGGGCTGGGGGTGTAGCTCAGAGGTAGAATGCCCCTGGGTTCAATCCCTAGTACCACAAAACAAAAAAAAAGAAAGAACCCAAACCAAGTGGAAGAAGAATTGTCAGAATCCAGTGAGAGGGGACAGGGAAGGAGAGTGAGTAGCCAGGAAGCTCCTGGGCTTCTGCCTGGAGTCACTGGATAGAGTGGAACCACCTTGCTGAGGACCCTGAGGGGAGGGCTGCTTTGACATGAAGAATTTGAGGAGTGCACCCCACCCTGACTCATTCTTCTGCTTTCCCTTCACAGACCAGATGTTCGCCATCCAGCCAGGTCTAGCTGAGGGGGGCCAGTTTCTGGGGGGCCTGCCTCCTGGAGTATGTCAGCCCGAGCTCCACCCAGACAGCAATTCCAACTTCACCGAGAGTGCCAAGGATGCCAATGAGAATTGGCACGGGATGCCAAGCACACTGGAACCCATCCTGATGAGGAGCTCCTCTGAATCGCCCTCTGACAACCAGGCCTTCCAGGCCACGGGACTCCCTGAGGGAGGGGTCCGCAGCCCCCCAGAAGGTGCAGAGATTCCCGGTGCTGAGCCTGAGAAGATGGGAGGTGCCAGCACTGTCTGCTCCCCTCTGGAGGACAATGGCTACGCCAGCAGCTCCTTGAGCATCAACAGCCTGAGCAGCAGTCCTGAGCCCGCCTGTGGGACCCCTCGAGGCCCTGGCCCTCCAGATCCCCTTCTGCCCTCAGTGGCCCAGGCTGTGCAACAGCTGCAGGCTCAGGAGCGCTACAAAGAGCAGGAGAAGGAGAAACACCATGTGCACTTGGTGATGTACCGGCGCCTGGCACTGCTCCAGTGGATCCGGGGCCTGCAGCACCAGTTGGTTGACCAGCAGGCCCGCCTGCAGGAGAGCTTTGACACCATCCTAGACAACCGAAAGGAGCTTATCCGCTGTCTCCAGCAGAGGGCAGCACCATCCAGGTCCCAGGACCAGGGCTAAGGGTATGCCTCCTCCAGTGTGCAGGGGTATAAGTGTATATTTCCAGGTGTGTGTGTGGTTGTGCACAAGTAAGTATATGATTATTTGCTGGCATGAGTGCAGGTAGACATAAGTGAGTGTGTATGTGTAAACATGTAAACTGGTGTGTGCAGGCATGTGTGAATGACCTTAAATGTATTGTGTGCACATGTGTACATATAAGCTAACTTTTGGGGGGTGTACTGGAGGTTGAACCCAGAGGCATTCTACCTCCAAGCTATACCCCCAGCCCTATTTTATTTTTTATTTTGAAACAGGGTCTCACTAGGTTGCTGAGGGACCTTGAACCAGCTATCCTCCTATCTCAGCCTCTCAAGTACTGGAATTACAGGCGTGCACCACCATGCCTGGCTCACAAGCTAACCTATGTCTATGAGTGCGTAAGAGTGAATGTGTGTATAGCATGGGTGTAAGAGTCAGTAAATTTATATATGCATGGATGGGCAGGTACCCAGGACTGTACTTTGTGTATGAGTGAGGATGTACGTGCAAAGGATGTGTGTGCAAATACATGAGTTTGAGTGTGTGAGGTTATGTTGGGTGTGAGTGAACCCTTGGGTGTGCAGACCTGTGTGTAGTGATGCATGTGTGCAAAAGTGTATGTTGGAAACGTGTATTTGCAGACAGACTCATGAGCAGGTGTGTGCAAATATATATTCACTTACACCTGTGTAGCGACCACCCACACCCTGTGTCACCCCTGGTCTACCCCAGCCTTTTCTCTCCACTGGGTCCCACTGCTTCCTGGAGAGAGAGGGCTAGCTTGCTGTCATTTATCTGAGAGTTGTTGCTGATCCATTCTCCTGGGGTTTCCCAGGCTACCTTTCCTTCTCCCTTCCCTTTCCCTAACCCAGACCTTGCTCTGCTAAGGGTCTTGTCCCTGATAGGGATGAAGCTGTTGTCCCTGATGTTGGCTTTGCCTGTAGTTTCATTTGGGGCATTAATGGAGAATTGGTATCAAGGAGGGAACTGGGACATGTAGTGAAGATTATGGCAGCAGGGGTGGGTGGGGACAGAGAATGAAATAAGGGACTGTCCCTTTTGAACTCTGCCTTTGGCCCCATGGGACATAGGGCTGGGGGAGGTGGCAATGGCAGAACCCTGTGAAGAATAAAAGATTGGGAGTTCTAAAACACCAGTTCCCAAACAAGCCATACCTCTGCTGGGAAATGAGCTATTGAAACCAGATTAATGTAAGCTTGCAATCCAAAGGAATGTGTGCTTAAAAACTAGCTGTTCCAAGGCCGTTGGGGAAAATCTCATTTCCCTCTCTGGGCCTCTATCTTGCTCTGCCTCTCTGACTTTAGCATCATTGGATGTCCAAGAGGTTTGGTCCATTTCTCAGAAATCAGACTGTCAGGAGGAACCAGAGCTCAGCTTTCTGGGTGATGAGGGAGCAGTGTCAGCCCAGCCTCCAGAATCTCATGGGCTGTTGAGCCATACTCCCTTCTGTTTCTGCATGGTCCTTTACACAGGCATTGACAGGCTCCAGCAGAGGCTCTGTGAGTTGGAGAGTTGCTAAGTCTTGAGGACCAGCAGCTAAGGTTGAGCTCTCTGCTTTGCTCGCGGGAGCGAGAAGCATGCGGGATCCTGGAGGGTGAGCGGCGGCATGAAGAGGGAACGCTGGCTGGCCCACAGTAGCATGGAAGTCACTGGTGCTGCCTCTGGCCCTCAGCCTCCCTGTCTGCAGAATGTGGGGGCTCATCTTGTCCTCTAAAGAGTCCCATCCCTGGTGGGTGAAAGGTATAGGGGATGGGGGTGAAGCATGGGCTCTGGGGGCTTTCTTTCTGTAACTCTTGCATGTTCAATATGAACCTGGCCTCTGGACCAAACCAGGATGAATAAACTGAGGCAGAGAACTGAATTTCTTGGGTGTGTGTGTTTCTATTCCACCTGGTGCTTTGTGACCTCTTTCACACTGCTGAGCTCTCCTCTTGAGCAGGGTTCTGGGCTCGGAGCCCAGGGGGAAAGCCAGGAGACACAGGGGAGGAAGAATTCAGACTCATGCCTGGCAATCTCAGGGGCCTCCCAGTCTGACAGAGGAGACTTGGCCTCTGCCCTGAGAGCCCCATGTGGGATTGTCCCTGTCCTAAGTCATCTGTGAACCTGAATGGATTGTGAGGGACTCAGACCATACACACACTCACATACTGAACCCTGCCCTAGAGTCACTGCTGCCCTGAAGGCTGCCCTGACTATGACAGAGTGAGGGTCCTTGGGTGGCTCTGACACAGATGCCTTATAGCTCTTGTGTGTGTGTGTGTGTGTGTGTGTGTGTGCGGTACTGGGGATTGAACCCAGGGGCATTCTACCTCCGAGCTACACCCCCAGCCCGATTTTATTTTTTTGCGGTACTAGGGATCGAACCCAGGGGCGTTCTACCTCCGCGCTACACCCCCTGCCCTATTTTTTATACTTTATTTTGAAACCGTGTCTCACGAAGTTG
>PVJS01044144.1:5246-16879 GCA_004027185.1 Glis glis | reverse complement strand
CAATTTACGCAGAATGACTCGAATACAGGCGAAATGCAGGAAAACTGTTGTTCCCAGCATAGAAATAATTTATAGGAAAAGAGAGTTAAACCAGATAATGAGTACTACCCGCCAATCTGTAAATTATTAGCTAGTGCTCAGAACAAGGAGGAACATAAACAATCACCTGCTGTATCAACAATTATGGCTTCTGGGAGGCTTAACTATTGGATAGGTAGGAGGCTCTGGTTTCCCCTTTGAGGAAAACAAGCAAGCAAGCCTGTGACTATCAGCCTGTGACTGACCCTCCTCTAAGTTACACAGGTGCTTACCTTCAAGGCTAATGGTGGCAAAAGGGTCCGAGCTAGAGACACAAACTTTATGATAAGGCTTGCTAGAAACTCTACATTTTGTGCTTCTTTCACTTCATCTAAGATTAATCAATTACACAAAAAGATATAGAAAAACTTAAAGCTCAACTAAAGAAAGAATAAAGTATAGAATATAAGCATAAATGGCATTAAGATAGAATATAGTTTAGGTATAGGTGTAAGATATAGGTGTAAGGTCTAGTTAGCCATATTATTCATAGCTTTTAACTTTTAGCATAAATATAGTTATAGATAAATGACCTTAATCTTTAGCATAAGTATAGTTATAGTCTACATAGGAAAGATATAAATAAAAATAGTTTAATAGTAGATATAGTTAGCCATAATGACATTTATTAGTTAGTATAATATATGTAGCCACATAATATAAAAAATAGTTAAGACTTATATAAAAATATATAAAAGGCAGTAGTCAAAAGCCTTTAGGTAAGGTTATGTTTGTCACCTGATAATTGCAGCGTGATATTTCCGAGAACAATGCAAATGATTAAAAGAGTAAGTTGACATTGTGGGAAGAAACGCAAGTTTGCATGGGACCTGAGTAATTGGAGAACATGTTGTGACCATTTGGACAATGGGTTGTTAATAACTGTGGGTAAATCACTGCACTGTAAACAGTCCTATGATGTACTAAGTAAAAAATATTTTTCATGATGTACTAAGCAGAAAATTGTTAGTGTTAAGACTTCCTGATGTAAAAAAGGTATAAAAATAAAGTTTGATGCTCGCTGGGTGGAGACAGTGCCTGCAGCTTCACTGAACTGCTGGGCCTCCTGTCTCTCATTCCCTCGCCAACCCTACACCTCCTTCAGGGATTCCCCCGGACCCACCAAGGCTGGACCCGGGCGAATGGTGTTGAACATCATTTTCATATATTTATTAGCCATTGTATTTCTTCTTTTGTGAAGTGTCTATTTAGTTCACTTGCCCATTTTTTATTAGTTTTTGTTTTGTTTTGTTTTTTGGTGGTGAGTTTATTTATTTATTTATTTATTTATTATTTCCATATATGTACCAAAAGCAATATAAGGCAGAACACTGTTTTTTAATATAGAAAGATTAAAAATTTTTTAAGATAACTAATAGTGTGTTTAAATGAAGTAAAGAGAAAGTAAGAATAGAAAAAGTTTGATGGAGCCAGGAGTGGAGTTACTATCTAAAAACCATACACTTGCTAGTGATGAGCTACAAATTTGGCTCCAAGCTCTCCAGCAGTCAGATATTCCTTAAATAGCTTCAGGCTGTCTTCACACCGAAGCCAAAAACTAGTATGAATGACCTTGAGGCTATTCTGTCTTGCTTAGGAAGTATGGGAATATTACAAGTACATTGTACTTTACACAATACAATTATTACTGAGAAACTGTGTGGACATGAAAATTTCGCACATGGAACCATGTTATAAGTGCACTGGTGGAGAGATCATAAAAGAAAGATCTTTTAAAAAAACCTACAGGTAATGTCTTGTATAACGTGGAGCTAATGAACTTACTTCTCTCATGCATTTAGGGTTTTTAACACTGGATTTTCTGAAGATCACTGGATAATATCATAGGACCATCCTTTCATGCTAGAATCATATAGTAGAAATATTCAATGTATGCATAGAGCCTTTCAGGGCATTGTTTTAGTCTATATGTAAAAGCATCAATCTCTTTTTTCTAAGGGCATAGGGCATTCTGCACTTAAAATATTATTTTGTTGTTCAATGCACATACATTTGAAAATATAGATATAAATATTTATAGTTACATTCAAACATATCCTTAACATTTACCATTTTGTCTATTACAGTAAACTCTAAATGTTGACCCATGAGACCCATGAATCACTTAAAATGTCTTTGTTTAAAAAAACTTTTTTTGCGCCAGGTGTGGTGGCGCACGCTTGTAATGCCAGTACTTGGGAGGCTGAGACAGGAGGATCCAGGTTCACGGCCAGCCTCAGCTACTGAGTGAGGTCCTCCGCAACTTAGTGAGACCCTGTTTCAAAATAAAGAATAAAAAATAGGGCTGGGGGTGTAGCTCGGAGGTAGAATGCCCCGGGGTTCAATCCCCAGTACCGCAAAAAAAAAAACCTTTTTGCTTTTACTAAAATTTGTAACCTTTCATAATTCTTGAAATGAAAACAATTCGATTTATTAAGAGAATGTACACCTAGAAGAGGCTTTACAGATGAAGTAACTGTTTCCCATCTGGGAGGGAAAGGAGCCAGGATGCAGACGTGATGCTTTTTGTTGTTCACCAGTGAGTACTGTTAGACGAAGGCCTAAATACTTGCATGTTACTCCATGATGAGCCTGCTTAAGCAGCCATCTATGATGGTTAATTGTTCCCTGAACACACTAACATGTCAACTATGGAAACAGAGGACTAATTCCATGATATTACATTCCCATTTGAAGAGGCATGTGTCTGTATTGATAGCTGGTATTTTGGGAGGTTAAAAGGCCAAAGTCATAAATGCTGGTGAGGATGTGGTGAAATAGGAACTCTTATACACTGTTGGTGGGATTGCACATTATGGAGATCAGTGTGGAGATTCCTCAGAAAACTGGGAATGGAACCTCCATACAATCCAGCTATACCACTCCTGGGTATCTTCTCAAAGGAATTGAAATTGGAATATTATAGTGACACATGCATATCTATGTTTATAGTAGTATAATTAATAATAATCAAATCATGGAATCAGCCTAGGTGTCCATCAACAGATGAATGGATTACAAAATTATGGGATATACACACAATGGTATGCTCAGCAATAAAAAAGAGTAAAATTACATCATTTGCAGGAAAATGGATGGACCTGGAGAACGTTACGTTAAGTGAGATTAGCTAATCACTAAAAGTGAAGGGTCATATGTTCTTTTTCATATGTGGAAGTTAGGGAGAAATCAGGATACAAGAGGGAATTTAGATAAAGGAGGGGAAACCACAGTGGAGCAATGGAGGGGATCTAGGGGAAGTTTGGGGGGGCAGAATTAACAAAGGAGGTACTTCCATTGATGTTATGTATATATGTGAAAATACCAATGCCCATTTCAATATCACGTACGGGAAGGGAAGGGGGTGGAGAAAATGCAGGGGGAAGCGCACCAAGTGCTGTGTGCATGTATGTCACTATCACTCTGAATTTCATAATGATGTGAGACTACAGTGCACCAATAAAAGTTTAAAAGTAGTATATTAAAATTAAAAGTGGAGTAAGGGAAAAATGGCCAAAGCCAAAGAATAAAGTCAAATTAGAGTCCTTGTCTACAATCAGAACTTCACAGAAAAAATGAAAAGTTAGCCAGGCGTGGTGGCACACGATTGTAATCACAGTACTTGGGAGGCTGAGACAGGAGGATCGCAGGCTCACAGCCAGCCTCAGCTACTTAGTGAGGCCCTCCACAACTTAGTGAAACCCTGTTTCAAAATAAATAATAAAAAATTGGGCTGGGGGTGTAGCTCGGAGTTAGAATGCCCCTGGGTTCAATCCCCAGTACCACAAAAAAAGAAAGAAAAAATGAAAAGTTAAATTAGTACTTATATTTATTACATTGAAAAGTGCTTTAGGGCAGTGCTTCATTTGGGATGGAAAATATTTCTATGTGAAAAACTCAGAACATAAATCAGCAACACAAATGAGGGTATCATCACTTCAGACTAATTTAGTGGATAACAAGTTTATTCTAACAGGACTGAAAAATACTATTCAAATATAAGACTAAACTATATAGACTAAGTGACAAAAATCTTAATAACAGGTGAAAAGAAAAGTTTATTTTCCCACAAGGCATTCACTTGTGTTGAATAGACATGAAGAAATTTCAAGCATTTCCTCTATTTGCAAGAGAGAATTTGAATAGAAGATGGGAATAATTAGATGTTCTTAGTGATGCAAAACCATGATCATTTAGCTCTTCTGAGAAATTATTCAACTAAATAAAGTGCTATTTAAAAGCTGGCATTGTGTTAACTTTAAGTTATGCCAAGTACTGAAAATAAAAATATAGCTAGTTATTCAGGATATCTTTAAAGCATCATGAGAGTAAAAAGTCCATTGGAGAATTAACTACTAATGAAAAATAGAAATAAGAGGTAAAGTACTTATATCAAAACAGCGGGTAAGGAAAGACCCCTGAAAGCCATGCTGATGATTACAAAAAAGCAGAGGCCAGCAGGAAAAGAAAAGGAGTGAGATTTCCTGTAGTTAAGAAAAAGGCAAGCCGGGCGTGGTGGCGCACGCTTGTAATGCCAGTACTTTGGGAGGCGGAGACCAGAGGATCTGGGTTCGCGGCCAGCCTCAGCTCTCTCTCTCTCTCTCTCTCTCTCTCTCTCTCTCTCTCCTTAGCAAGGCCCTCCGCAACTTCATGAGACCCAGTTTCAAAATAAAGTATAAAAAATAGGGCCGGGGGCGTAGCGCGGAGGTAGAACGCCCCTGTGTTCAATCCCCGGTACCGCAAAAAAAAAAAAAGAAAGAAAAAGGCATCCTATAATCTAGGTTTTGAAGTGAAATCTTACTGTAAGTCGAAGACTCTACTGAGAAGCTTGTTCTTAGTTTCTTTCCTCACTTGGGTGGTATGTAGGAAACACACCAGCTCCCCTTAAAGGCAAATGGCAGGCCCTTGAGTTTGTGGTGCATTTGGTTCCCTGGTCACCGGAGATTTACCTGCTTTTCCAGTGACAAAGAAACCTCGTGATTCATTTATCTATCTTACTTATTCTTTAACATTTCTCAAGCAACATTCAAAGAAATTTGAGAAGAAAAATGACATAGTCCATATTCCTACTCTAACACCATTTCTTTCATTATTCAATGTTACCTTTCAATTTATTTATATCAGATGAAATAAAATACACAGATATGTAATTTAGTGTTCGGCTATTTAATTTTTTTTTTTTTGGCGGTACCGGGAATTGAACCCAGGGGCATTCTACCTTTGGGCTACACCCCCGGCCCTATTTTTTATTCTTTATTTTGAAACAGAGTCTCACTAAGTTGCAGAGGGCCTCACTAAGTAGCTGAGGCTGGTCGTGAACCCAGATCCTCTGGTCTCAGCTTCCCAAGTACTGGGATTACAAGCGTGCGCCAACATGCCCAGCTTCAGCTGTTTAATTTTTAAGCCTTCTATATTTTTTGACAGTTCATGGTTATAATTATTTGAGGGAGCAAAATAGTCCATGGATGCTTATTTATCTATTTGTCTTTTGTTGAACAGTTTGTTCCTTAGGTTTGTTTTATAATTAATATTACATTTGAATTCTCTCTGCATTTATTTATTTTCCTTTTTAATTATTGCCTTAAGTTAAATTCCCAGGAATGGGAGAACTGCAACAGTCTGAACATTTACAGTACTTTGTAAATGTTGCCAAATTGCTTTTGAAAAGGAATGTACCAATTTGCGTTTTCCTAAGCAATATCTGAACATAGAGGTTCTCCCCAAAAGTCGGCAGTGATTTTGCTCCATCATTTGTCCATTCCTGTTGTTTTGGATGCTTTTCTTCTCTTTTTCTTCAATGAGTAGATGAACTCAGGGAGCATGGAATTTTCAACTTGGTTTGGAATGATGAAAGAATCTCATTTTCATTCAATAGCCATTATAACATCCACTCAATGAAATATTATGCAGGAATAAATAAGGAGAAACATGAGTATCATCAAAAGCATTTTGGAATTCAGTTCAAAGGAAAAGGGAAATTTGAAGGGTTTGGCTTGTCCACCTGTTTCCAGACCCAAGCCATCTGAGACAACTGTGTATACTCAGCCTTGTTTCATGCCAAAGACTTTCTTACAACACAGTCTGTTTCCAGGAGTAATATAAATCTATTTTTCCAAGAATACTGCTTGCTGCCCAAACACTTCTAGCTACCTATAAAGTTCAGAAGAAATGGACCAAATGAGAGGCCCTATTATTTACTGGATGGGCATAGAAGGCCAATTTGAAACATTATAAATCATTCTATCTTAAAGTTAGGCTATCTATTTAATTATTTTCTTGGTTTTTATCCATCTGGTCCTTTTCTTATTAATTGCAAATCATGTGCTTTATAGAATATTTGACTTTAACCATAATATTTACAAATAGACCTCCTAAATATTAAACTCTTCTAAATCTATTTACACAAAGTGGACTTTGAAACTAGGTCCAGTACATTCAAATCCCAGTTTTGCTACTTAGCTCTGAGATTTTGCAGGTTACTAAAGCTGACTTTGACTTCATTTTCTCATCTGTAAAATGGAAATAACAATAACAATAGTAGTATGTGTTTCATAGGTCTGTCATAAGGATTAAGTTATATCATAATTTCTAGGGCCACATAATGAAGCATTAAATAAATTGTCTCTGGTGTTTTTGCTATGTGAGGAATCTGACTTTCTATACAGCACAGACTCCAAAAGCCCAAGTCACAATCGTTTGCTGGTGACCTTCATTTCTCCTCCTTTAATTATCATGTTTCCATTTAAAATATAATACTAATTAGTAATAGCAGCTAATTTTATCAAAATCTTATTCTGTAGTACATGCAGTACTGTTTTATGCATTATGTTACTAATCTTCATAGGAAACTTATTGACATCAGTCCCCATTTTCAGATGCAATGACAGGTGCTTACAGAAACTAACCTGTGAAAGATCAACTAGTAAGTGGCAGAACTTTAACTTGAAAGCTGTCCTATATGTCAGAATATGTATGGAAAAAGAGAGAAAATAATACCTAAGTATTATCAGTGATTGTCCCTGGATCATAAAACTAGGAGTGGTATTTTTAAATATCTCTATGTTTATCTCAGTCTTATGTTAAAACATATTTCTTTGATAATAGGAAATTACTTAAATCTATTCTGAATAGTGACGATAACAGCATTTCTACTTAACAATTAACAATAGTTACTGTTATTGCTCACTCCCATGAACTAAAAAATAGTCTCTGAATCAGTCTCTTTATTCTTTGCACAAAGCAGTTCTGTTACAGTTTTCTAAAAATGTGTGTGATGTTTTAGAACCTGAATTCCATCTAATTTTTCTTAGCAAAAATGTAGTATGCACAGATTTTTTTTTAAAAACTCAAGCTCAAATTCAACATCAGTTTTATGTTGGCATCAGAAGGGCTCCCAGCACTTGCCCTTTATGTCCCTAAGGGATCCCTGCCTCCACGGGTTTGCATGGTGATCAGCAACAGAGGAAGAGGCCAAGTAGAAACAGAAAACCCAGCCGCCTGCCTCAGAGGAGGCAGGATTTTCTTTCGCTCAATCACTTCTTAGAATTTACAAGGAGAGAAAGGAGATTTATAAGGAGAGAGGAGGAAAGAAAGGCAATGCATGACAGATCAGATTCATGGTCAACTAACATTTGTTCTAAGGGTCGGCTAGGGCCTGGATGATTCTACCAGTGTTATCCCTTTTCATCCTTCAACGCCAGAGTGGAATAGGTATTACCGGTATCGCCTCACAGGTGAGGGCAACGGAGCCCAGAAATCAAGCAGTGTGCTGGAAACTGTACAGGTGCTAAGGAGTAGAGAGGGATTGGAACTATCTCCAAGACCTACTCTTTTTAAATAAAGAGAGAGAGAGAGAGAGAGAGAGAGAGTGTGTGTATGTGTGTGTGTGTGTGCTACTAGGCATTGAACCCCAGGGGCGTTCTACCTAGATATATCCCCAGACCATTTTATTTATTTTGAAATAGGATCTTACTCTTTTCTCTATATAAGCTGCCATCACTTCCAGCTCCCAGAAGTAAAAACCAGGCAGTAATCCATTATTAGAAGCATTATATGTAAGAAAGTATCCACAAATTGAAATAGGTAACAAGAAAGAGTCAGTAAAGAAGTATGGGTTTTGTTTTTCCTATGTAAGAACCCATTCTTGGATTAAATGCTCCAGCTTAAAATAGTGTTTGCTTGAACCTATGGTTCCTACTATGAAGAGTAATTTGAAATTTCACTTTATAACGCATGATAAGTAAATCTTATTTACAAGAGCAAATTGTTAAACTCAAAATATTATTGCAACTAGAACCACACTCCATGAGAGACTTGCTAATTATCTCTCTACTCTGAGGTCTCTGGGAAGGTGGTGATAACCAGTTGGGTGACCCATCTCAAAGATTCTCGTCATTTTTGACATTTCTGTCAATTTATTATTTCATATGTCTGTCAACATGGAGATTAAATGGTGGAGAATATGGACTCATATTGCTTTCAGAACTTTATGAGGATAAGGACATTTAGACAATGAAATATGTTACTGAAGCACATTATAAAGATTTTTTTTTTCTAAGAGGCTGAGCTGTCATTTGCCTGGAATGGTTTAGGACAGTTTTGCCTGGAGGCAGGACCATGGACTCATTAACCTCCTAGCCTTGCAACTCCGTCAATCTCAATTCTCACCATGGTTTCAATCAGATACAGCTGCCTCTGGTTTCATTCTGGTTGGTTTCATGTGGCTGTGTGCTCTTGCAATTTTCTGTATTGCAGTGGGGAAAAACACCTTTAATATGTGTCTGTCATTGCACGAGGCAGTGTGCATGGTGGACCTTTCCTTACCAAAAGTCTCAGCATAAAATGTATTGATAGATGAGTGCAGCAGTATATCAAAAACTGCAATGTGCCAACTATAGATGATTCTTATTATTTCTCTGCATATAGATGAACACACACTACAGCGTTCTTGGGAGGCCTGGGAATTGACTTAGTCCAAAGGAATGACTGTGCTATTTTTGCACTTTCCCTCACATTATTTCTCAAGGCTTGAGGGAATTTAAATGTGACTTACTTGGCAATGACAAGTCTCTGTCCCCTCGGTGCCTCCCGAGTGAGATCATTTACACAAGTCACTTCACCATAGCTCATTCTATTTCTTCATAGAGAGACAGTATCACTTAAATGCAATCTGGATTTTGAGAAACGATAAGGCCCCCTCGCCCCAAAACGACTAATTTAAAGATATGTCATTATTAAATTCACAGTACTCATGTGATGATTCATTAAAATACATTCTTTCTGGAAAAGACAAGGGTCTTTTAAGAGAACCTTAGTGTTACATGTGAGGGGCTTGAGGATCTGAGAAGTTGATATGTTTGGATAAAGTCTACTGGTAAATTGGTGGCATTACCATAACTAGAACCCAGAGCCCTGGTGTCCTGATGCAGAAAGCACCGCTTACACACACACACACACACACACACACACACGCACGCACGCACGCACACACGCACGCGGATACACGTTATCCCAGACCCTGTACATACCTGAATGAAACAGGCTCTGGCAAAATCAATAAAATCTCTCCTCTATTAAATGTTACTGAACTTTTATCATGAAATAGAATTTTGAAATAAGCAAGCATACTTATAAGTACACAAAATTAGTATCAGTTATTTCTTATGATTCTGAGAAGAATTTTGTTACTAATGAAACAGTGAAATTTGCCTGTTCCCTGTGGAAATCCATTCAAATGGAAACAAGTAACAATCCAGCTGAGCTTAAAATACATGATGAATACCAATTCAAGAAACACAGCCAGAGTCCTGTGCCTCCATAGAGAGAGTAATAAAGGTCTGAAAGGGAGGTCAGGATTGGCAAGAAACCTAGTACTTTACATATTGAGCAATTAATGAATGTTTTTAAAATTAATAAACTCACAGGAACTTCTCAGTTTATAAGCCACTTTTACACTGTGAAAGAGTTCTGTGCTTTCTAATGTGTTTGTGTGTATTTACATCGGGCTATGTTTTAGTGGAAATCATAACAACTTTGAAAAAATTACACCTAAATAATCACAATTTCCTTAATGTCTATTTGGAATTTAAGGAAATTCTACACTATCAAGATTGAAGCTTGGCCATTGTGTTATTATGCTATAAATACTAATTGGCCACCCCTGTCACAACATTTGTAGGGAGTTGGGATCAGTATTTCTAATGAGTGTGTAAAAGAAAATTGAAATGGCCTATTTTTCATTTAGCCAAGCTGGAAAACTGTAAATTGCTGTCTTACTCGTACACTCTTTCAATAAATACTGGTTGCATGTGTATATAGCCAGCAGTATAGGAGAATGAGGACTTTAGAGTCAACATGCCTAAGCATGTGTTCTGGTTTCTGTTCATTAGATATATGATCTTGGGTGGTTTGTTCCTCAGTTTCCTCATGTGTAAGATATAGTAATAATATTGTTATTATATATTAAATGATTAATATCAATAAAGCTTTTAGAAGAGCAGATGGTGAAATAAAAACTACTGTTGTTATTGTGACATATTATAGACGGGTATAGGAAAAATAAGACAGATAATGGTCTCTACCCCCATGGAAAATAAAGATTAGTGGAAAGATATTAAGTCAATACTTGGGTAAATAACTTTTAAACTACAGTGATGTTGAGTGCTTAGGGAAGGGGTAATATGGATAATATAACACAGATCTAACATCCCTCTGAATGCTCATGAGTAATTTTCTTCTATTGCAACCAAGGGAAGCCACACTGCATGTCCTGGTAACTTAAGTCTCAAAGTCTCTGATATTTCTATGATAAACCACACATTTTCAAGTGAACAGAAAGTGGAATTTCATTTAAGGAAACCTTACGTTGGACAGGTATTCTTAGGATAACTTATTTTTCTCTTTTTCTTCTCATTTATTTAGGACCACTTAAAGTTTTAAGAAAGCAGTCCTAATTTCATCTTGCAACATTCCTGAAGGCGCGAATCTTTGTAATGCTCCAGGAACCTGTGTCTACATAATAAGTGCCTCTGGGAAGAAGGGAAGAGACCGACTGCCAGTGTTTGTTGAAGGTGGGTTCAGTTGCTCTTCACACTATGCAGCTGGTGGCACTGACAGACTGATGGGTATGAGGGAGGAGACCTACTTGCCCATTTGCTCAGCACTGGTCATCTCACTGCATCACCACGTCATCATTCAATATTCATTTCTTTTCTTCTAAACCCTCTCAGCTTTCTAGAACTCAGCCAATTTGGATTATCTGCAAAACCATTAACCAAATACAAGCAAACCTTGTTTTACTGCATGTCATGTTACTGTGCTCTGCAAATACTGTATTTTTTTTTTTTTACAAATTGAAGGTTTTCTTTAAACCTAAGCTTATCAGTGCCATTTTTTCAACCTTTTTTTTTTTTTGCGGTATCGGGGATTGAACGCAGGGGCGTTCTACTTCCGCGCTACACCCCCGGCCCTATTTTTTATACTTTATTTTGAAACTGGGTCTCACGAAGTTGCGGAGGGCCTCACTAAGGAGAGAGAGAGAGAGAGAGAGAGAGAAG
>PVJS01044143.1:0-16780 GCA_004027185.1 Glis glis | reverse complement strand
GACACATACAACCCTCCCAAATTGAATCAAGAAGATATAGAAAAATTAAACCAACCAATAACAATCAAAGAGATTGAAGCAGCAATAAAGAGCTTACCATCAAAGAAAAGCCCAGGTGTAGATGGTTTCCCAGGTGAATTCTATAAAACCTTTATGGAAGAGCTAATCCCAATATTCCTCAATTTATTCCACGAAATAGAAATGGGACTCTCCCAAATACATTCTATGAAGTCAATATCACATTAATACCCAAACCAAATAGAGACAGCTCAAGGAAAGAAAATGGATGAACTTAGACACAAAACTTCTAAACAAAATACTAGCAACACACATTCAAAACCACGCCAAGAAAATTATACACCATGACCAAGTTGGGTTTATCCCAGGGATGCAAGGCTGGTTCAACATATGTAAAACAATACATGTAATTCACCACATAAACAGAACTAAAGACAAAAATCACATGATCACTTCAGTAGATTCTGAAAAAGCATTTGACAAAATCCAGCACCCATTCATGCTAAAAACACTGCAGAGAATCAGAATAGAAGGAACATACCTCAACATCATAAAGGCAATATACAATAGGCCCACAGCAAACATCATACTGAATGGGGAAAAGCTTCGAGAGTTCCCTTTTAAAACAGGAACAAGACAAGGATGTCTGCTGTCACCACTCCTTTTTAATATAGTACTTGAGACTCTAGCCAGAACAATAAGGCAAGAGAAGAAAATAAAAGGATTACAAATAGGAAAAGAGGAACTAAAACTCTCTATTTGCAGATGACATGATATTATATTTAGAAGATCCAACAAACTCAACCAAAAGACTCATAGAACTGATCAACAAATTCAGCAAAGTGTCTGGATACAAAATCAATCTTAAAAAATCAAAAGCTTTTTTGTATACCAACCATAAATCCACTGAAAAAGAAATCCAGAAGACATTTCCACTCACAATATCCCCCCAAACAATAAAATACTTGGGAATAAACCTAACCAAGGAGGTAAAAGACCTCTACAAGGAAAATTACAAAACACTGAAAAAAAGAAATTGAAAAAGATCTTAGAAGATGGAAAGATCTCCCATGCTCTTGGGTAGGCAGAATAAATATCATCAAAATGGCCATTCTTCCAAAAGTGATCTACAGATTCAATGCAATACCCATTAAACTACCAAAGTCATTCTTCACTGACATAGAAAAATCTGTCCTTACATTCATTTGGAACAACAAAAAACCCAGAATAGCCAAAGTAGTTCTCAACAACAAGAACTATGCAGAAGGCATCACAATACCTGACTTCAAACTATACTACAAAGCCATAGTAATAAAAACAGCATGGTATTGGCACAAAAGCAGACACATAGATCAATGGAGCAGAATAGAAGACTCCAAAACAAATCCACATACCTAAAGCCAATTGATTTTTGACAAAGGGGCTAAAAACATCCACTGGAAAAAAGATAGCCTCTTCAACAAATGGTGCTGGCAAAACTGGCTAACCATATGCAGAAAAATATAAATAAACCCCACCCTCTCACCTTGTACAAGAGTCAATTCAAGATGGATCAAAGACCTAGAAATCAGACCAGAGACCTTGCAGCTACTCGAAGAGGGCATAGGCCCAACACTTCAACTCATTTGCACAGGTAAAGACTTCCTCAACAAGACCCCAAAGGCACAGGAAATTAAAATGATGATCAACACATGGGACTGCATTAAACTGAAGACCTTTTGTGCAGCAAAGGAAACAATCAAGATCCTCAACAGAGAGCCGACAGAATAGGATATTTTTTGCCAGCTACTCCTCTGATAGAGGACTAATATCTAGAATATACAGAGAACCTAAAAAAAAAAACACCACTAAAAAAACAACCCAATCAAAAATTGGGCAAGTGAGTTAAATAGACACTTCACAGAAGAAGAAATACAAATGGTCAATACATGTATGAAAAAATGTTCAACATCATTAGCAATCAGAGAGATGCAAATCAAAACTACCTTTTTACATAACCCCAATTAGAATGGCAATCATTAAAAACACAAATAACAACAAATGCTGGCGAGGATGTGGAGAAGTAGGAACTCTATTATACTGTTGGTGGAATTGCAAATTAGTGCAACCACTTTGGAAAACATTGTGGAGGATCCTCAGAAGAATGGGAATGAACCTACCATATGGCCCAGCAATACCACTTCTAGGAATCTACCCAAAAGATCTGAAACCAAACTACCAGACTAATGCATGCGTATCTATGTTTATAGCTGCACAATTCACAATTGTCAAACTTTGGAACCAGCCAAGGTGTCCATCAACAGATGAATGGATTACAAGACTATGGGATAGTACACAATGGAATTCTACGCAGCCATAAAGAAGAACAAAATTGCATCATTTGCAGGGAAATGGAGAGAACTAGAGAATATTATGCTAAGTGAGATTAGTTAGTCACAAAGAATGAAAAGTCAGATGTTCTTCCTAATATGTGGAAGCTAGGGAGAATGGGACTTAGAAGGGACTCCAGACGAAGAAGAAGAAAACTTTAGATGAACAAAGAAGGTGACCTAACTGAGGGAGTTGGGAGGGAGGTGGAGGGAAACACACTAAGGCACATGATGTGCATACACAAACTTATAAGACTCAATCACTATGCTGAGCATGAAAGGGAGGGAAAGGGGAGGGAATAGGGTGGGATTTGAGGGAGGGCTAAATGAGCAATGTGTGCCTGTATGATTCTGCTACCCTGACACTTCTCAAAATGTATAATTACAGTGCACCAATAAATGAATATATAAAAAATTGTCTTGAAGCTAGGCATGGTGGCACACGCTTGTAATCCCAGTACTTTGGGAGGTGGAGACTGGAGAATCCGGGTTCGCGGCCAGCCTCAGCTCACGCACGTGCGCGCGGGCACGCGCGCATGCTCTCTCTCCCTGTCTCTCTCTCTCTCTCTCTCTCTCTCTTTCTCTGTCTCTCTCTCTCTCTCTACTTAATGAGGCCCTCCGCAACTTTGTGAGACCCGGTCTCAAAATAAAGTATAAAAAAATAGGGCCGGGGGAGTAGCGTGGAGGTAGAACGCCCCTGCGTTCAATCCCCGGTACCGAAAAAAGAAATTGTCTTGAAAACTATTTATTCTTTACCTTCACAAATTTTCTTATTAACCATGTTTCAGAATGGAAAACTGTTAATAATACATCATAAATTTAAACCACAATTTTCTGAACATATTAAACTATTTTTTTCCCTTTTGGTGATAATTTTTATGAGTATTCACTTTTCTCACAAGTATTTACTGAATGCAGATTTCTGGGCTATGATACACTGGTAATCTTGAGTGATACCGTTTGGAGTGACGCTGTGGGTTCTTGTTCTTAGCTAGTTTAGAAGAAGTTAGCCAGAACTACTGTTGCAAGCTTGAGCAAAGTTTTATTATTGCAGAGAGAAACGGGGGACAGGGTAATCAAAGCACTACGCCAGAGGTGACACAGTGGAGTGCCTTGAAAGTAAGGCACTGATGCCTTTGAACATATACAATTTTTATAAGAATCAATTATCTCTTGTTTTTCATCCTGCTTAACCAATAATCTTCTTTTCCCACCCAAAGCAGGTGCAATTCTGTCAGTTATCTCTGTTATGTAAGTCCTTCTTGTTAGCTTTCTTTGTTCATCCTCACAGGGGCAGACATCACTGTGTCCTTGGTGAGTTCTCAGCATCTCCTTATCTCTATCTGCTAGAAGTTACTTATTATGTTGAAAACTTGTTTTATAGTAAAGGAAAGAAAATAAACAGGAATATAGTCTTTTAAAGTATGGAGGATTTGGGACTATAACTATTTTGTGTTATTAGTAATTAATATTGGGTTAATATAGCTTGCTTTTTCATCTTTTAATGTTAGTCTTAGCTATTGTGAAAGTCTATAATTCTTTTCTAATTGCATGTGTCTGTGCCTGCAACATTCAGTGTTTAGCTGGACTAACAGCCAACTTTTAACTGACCAAGGTCAACCTTGGCTGCAGCTCTTAGCTGACAACTTAGAGACAGAGAAAAGGATTTTATTGTTCTGCCTGAGTATGAGAGACTGGTCTCACTATTAGCAATTGATACCTATTAGCAATCAATGCAGGCCCAATCCCCATCATTGAGTACAGCTAATTGCCAGTATTCTTTGTTGCAAACATCAGAATACACTCTATTAGTTAAATGACAAAATAAACTTATTCTAAGGGATTAGATAATTCATAGTATTATGGAGGATAGAAGAATCAGGCATGGAATCCAGGCGGACAGGAACGATGCCCAAGTAACACCAATGTGCTGCCACCATGAGGCCCCAGCTCCACAGATTTCACCCCAAGTACTCTGTATGGGTGTAATCTCTACAAATCCAGAGACTTCTGTGCCTGAGATAGGTGTTCTCTGTGCCACAGTTATCCTAGCAGAGAATGGATTATTCCACATGGTACCTATCTTTTCTTCCAAATCCAAGTTGTGAATCTGTAATTGGTGGAATTAAGGTCATATGTCCTTGTCTTAGTTACAAAGAAGTCTCTCAAAAACTTAAGTGAATTCTGGCTTCTACCTGAGGGAGGCTGACTTATAATGTGGGGAATTCTCTAAACACAGAACGGCCTCTCAACACCTGCTGGGAAGCCACATGCGTGTCATCGTCTACTACAGCCACGGTGTCATGTTGCAGTATATACCAATGGTTTGGACAAGGAGACAGCTGCTCTGAAGGATCTTAGTCCGCTGCCCTGTTTCACTTGGTCTTTCTTGGGTTGTCTCTTCTTTACTCTTAGTTGTCATTCTTCCTATTTCTGGTACAGGAAAAAAAGTTATTTTTCTTATTTGTCATGATACTATTTGTTACAGTTTTTGAGCTTCTGATATGTTCTAGGCCCTATGCAAGAGAACTTTCTTTACAAATATTTTAGGTTTTCTTTTTACTTTTTTGCAGTGCTGGGCCAGTGCTTTATCACTGAGCTACACCTCTAGCCCCTAACATATATTTTATTTTTTATATATTTTTATTGGTGGATTATAGTCTCACATCATAATGTAAATCATAGTGATAGTGACATAGATGCACACAGCACTCGGCTGCTTTCTCCTGGCTCCCTCCCCATAACATATTTTAAATTTATTCTTCATACCTATGAGATGGATATTAATCTCCTAGCTTTGAATTTTATAGATGAGGAAACTGAGGATCCAAGAGTTTTAAGGTGCCTCTCTGGGATCTGTGGTGGGATACACAGTAAGCAAAAGAGCTGATGTTTGAGCCCAGGCCATCAGGACTCTGACCCTTGTACCTCTCTTGCTAAGTCTTTTTCTTACTCTCATATGTAATAGTTGGTCAGTAGGCTATGAATTGTTCTTCAGGTTGATTAACTACTTATACATCATCAGATCGACACCTTCTTCCTTCACCAAGGAACTCAAGTGCCTTGAATTCATATAGCTTATAAGATATTTTAAAATTTAAACAAAGTAATTGCATGTGATGGCACCCCTTTGAGAGGAAAAACAAAACAAAACCCAGCAGCATGTATCAGGGTTATTCTTATATGAGTTCTGCATTAACCAAGTTAGGACTCCTGAACTTGCAACAAATGCAATCACTCTGCACTAATTCCTAGTGATCCAAGAATGAGTATGGCTCAGTCATTTTGGGGAGTGTTTGATCAAAAGAAATTTCAACTATAAACTCTGTGGGTTTGATTTTATCAATCTGTTCTAGTAATTTTAACTAGCTAGCACCTATTCTTTGACTCATCTCTCTGACTTTCATATTCTTGTCTACCGTACTAGTATATATTAATTATATATATTTATTTATTATAAAGAACTAGTTCATGTGGTTATTTTTATGTATTTTTTTATTACGAGGTATTAGCTCATGTGATTGTGGAGGCTGAGAAGTCCACGATCTGCTGTCTGCAAGCTGGAGACCAAGGGAAGCCAGTGATTCAGAGGACTGAGAGCCAGAGCAGGAGAAAATCAAAGTCCCAGCTCAAGCAGCGAGGCAGAGAGTGGATCCAACCTTCTTTCACCTTTTTCACTTTATTCTGGCCATCAACATATTGGATGATGCCACCCACACTGGGAGGGCCATCTGCTTTTCTCAGTTCACCAATTCAAATGTTAATCTCTTCTATAAACATCTTCACAGATACAACCAAAAATAATATTGAGTACAATATCTGGGCATCCCATGGTCCAGTCAAATTGACACATAATATTAACCATCACTTTTGCTAAGGACAAAGAGTGAAGTCATAACCTTAATTCTCTTCCCTCTTTCAAATTTGGATGATTTTATAGATTCGTCTATCAGCCAATTACCTCATGGAAAAAGGCTTAACACAAGTTAGTGTCTTCAACAGAAAGAGCAATTACCACTATTTATCTTGAGATGTCATTAAAGATACTGAAATATACCTAGATATGATATGAAGTATGTCTTCTTTCTTGACAAGCCTTACAAACCTCTGAGACATGTCCCAGCGGTCTATTTCTAGCCACTGTAAGCTTAATTGCTCAGGGATGATAGGCTTACTGCTCTATCCTGTGTCTGCCAATATTTGTTTGACATTATGTTGTGCATGGCCTATGTATAACCTGCCAACATCCAGCCTGGCTAAAGTTGCCCACTGATTGTAGGATTTGTTTCATTTCTCTTCATATTTGGACACTTGGGGCTCCCCCTGCACATGCACACAGCAAACAATGGCCCATTTCCCTGGCTCCTTTATATGGTGCTGTGGCCAGGCTCTTCTGAGACATTGAGAGCCAGCAGGTGACAGCACAGTGGAGAGGACAAAGCCCCTGGAATGGAGCTGAGCTCTTGCAGTAACTCCCCTCAGGTCCCTCTGAGCAGGGCCTACATCTTGGTAGGTAGGAAGGCAGAATGAACACAGAACCAAGTGAGAGCCCAATTTATTTCTGAGTGCTGCTCCTGGCAGAGATGCCCCCTACCTGACCCCAAGCAGCAGCCTGCAAATTGGCCTTCAGTGTTCTCCTCTGTGGATCGAGAGAGACCAAACACTGCAATTAAGGCAGGACCAGGCATTCAATGATCCTGTTGCTCTCCTTCTGCTCTGGTGCTGTGGAGTAAAAAAGGCCTCTCTGTAGCCACAGAGGGCAGCCCTAGCTAGATTGCTCTGCTCAGAGGGTCAGGCTCACAATCTGAGCCTTGGAAAAATCTTTGTATAAAACAATGAGCCACAGCCAGGCGTGATGGCACACACCTGTAATCCCAGTACTTGGGAGGCTGAGACAGGAGGATTGCAGGTTTGAGGACAGTCTTAGCAAGTAGTGAGACTCGTCAACCTAGGGAAACCCTGTTTGAAAATAAAAATAAAATAAGGCTGGGGTAGCTCAGAGGTAGAATGCCCCTGGGTTCAATCCCCAGTGCTACACACACACACACACACACACACACACACTCACACGCACACAAGCTAATTTTCCAGCAATATATAATTGGTTCTCATCACGATCACAGGTGGTGAAGGTGGACCCTTCTTTCTTTATGAATGGGCCTTGTTCAAGTCTTGTTCCTCCAGTGACTAATTCTGTTTCTGGCACATAATTAGATCCCAGAATATAGTTGTGAACTAAATGAATAAATGAGAGTTTTTAAATAAAAGGCTTTGTATTCCCATCTTACGTGTGTCTGGTGCACAGCAAGTGCTCCAAACATTTACTAAATTAATTTGTTCAGTAGATCGGGGGTTTTACTGCTCAAGCAGTAGCAGTTTTATGAAAAACAGTAAGCTTAAGTATCCCCCAAATGAACATTTTTTTCTCTTAAAGCAGCTTTAAGAAACCAAATGCCCTTGTGTTCTGGAGGAAACAGACACTTTCATTTTATACCTAATGAGGAATAAGATATTCTTTTAACTTTTTTTCTCATTCAAAGCCAATGGATTCACATATAACACTAGCCTACCAGTTATTTGGAATGAAATTAAACTTACAGCTGCACCCCTACTTCTCTGTCTTCTGCTTCATATTGAAAGAAAAGTATTTGGATTGCCAATTTCAAACTCCCAGGCTGCGGGAGGCCAGGAGTGATGAGGAGGCAGGGCCTAGTTTTACTCAGTTCCATTGCCAGGACCAGTCATCCCTATATGATGTCTTGCTGTAGCTGAACGGCCACCGAGGGATCACAGTGCCCAATAATGTCACACTGAAGGAGCTGGAGACCAGAGCGAGGGGAGGGAGGTGAAGTGTCTTGCCTACGTTTACGTAGTAGAACTGGAAAGCAGTCTTCTATGATCTAAGGATCATTCTCAGTATTTTAACACATTCTACTCTTATTTATAAATCACTGAGTGATTTTTCTACAGACTTCTTGAGGATAACGGCTGTTTTTTGATACCAACTATGAAGCTTTACATATCCTGGGCTCATTATCAGTCTAATCAGAACAGAGAAAGGGCTTCTTATCACTTGCATGCATTGTGTGACAGGAAGGGAAGGTTTCCTAGCTGCCTGTTTTTCTTTCATACTGGGAAAACGAGACACAGGAGGGAAGGCAGCGGGTAACAGGTGCCTAACAAAGCCAGCTGCCACACTGGGCACCCCCAGCCTAATCCTATGGGGGATTCAGGGAGCTTGTGTGTAACCCACATGACATTGTTAGTGGGGCCAGCCCTCAGTCAATGTACTGAATCATCCCTGGTGCTTCTCCAATGTTGTCGATGCACAGAACACTGAGAACAGGAAGGGGGAGCCAAGGAGCCCCAGCTCCTGACCCGGCCTGAACTTTTGTGCAGACCTAGCTCTCAGCCAAAGGTAGGAGCAGAGCCACTTGGAGGAAAGTGCTGACGCTGTATGGGTTGCTGATGGGCCTGTCTCCAAAGTGCCAATGTCTCCTGAATGGCCGAGTTTCAGCTGAAAGGCAAAGCTGATATCCTGAGTTACTCTGAGAACAAATTATTAGAATCATTTCCCCCGATGCCCTTTCTTGATACAGTGTCCACGCAGCCAGAGAAATGAAACCTCTCTCTGGCAGTATCACTGGTTCTGAGGTCCAGCTCCTAAGCCCTTCTGAGTCTTGCACACCACTTCTTCCCCTCCTCAGTTCTCCACACACATTACCATAAACCCCTCTCCAAGTCCAACCTAGGTAATCCCACTCCTACCTCGGGAGTTAGATGAAGCATGCTTACGTGGTGTATGTTTATTTATAAACAGAAAGCTGTGCTGTCTGTACACCAAATTTTGACTAATAGTTTCTAATAAATATACCATTCTGGGTGAGAGAAAACATCCTAATTCTCCTTCTACCTTTCACAAAAATACAGATGAGAGCCAGGTGTGGGGACACACGCCTGTAATCCCAGTATCTGGGAGGCTAAAATGGGAGGATCTTGGGTTTGAGACCAGCCTCAGAAACTTAGCGAGACCCGTAGCAACTTAAGAGAGACACTGTTTGAAAAAATAAAAAAGATTGGGGTGTAGCTCAGAGGTAGAACACCCCTTGGTACCAAAAAACAAATAAGCCAGCAAGCAAGCAAACAAACAACAAAACCAAAATGAGGCAGGGCAGACGACCTCGGAATAGACAGGGTTAAAAGAAGCCATCTGTATAAAGAACAAAAACAGGGAAGATTAATAAGACAGAAAGGTAGTAGTGACCACGCAAGGAGTGTAGAAATAAAAACTTCAGCTCCTCTGTGAGTTACATTCTGAGGACAACCTGTATAAACAAGGATGGGGAGAGGTAAGCAGACAATGGTGTCAGGAGATTAGAGCCCACCAGCCCACAAGATAACAATTTATTTATTTATTTATTTTTGTGGTACCGGGAATCCCGGCCCTATTTTTTATCTTTTATTTTGAAACCGGGTCTCACAAAGTTGCGGAGGGCCTCACTAAGTAGCTGAGGCTGGCCGCGAACCCAGATCCTCCGGTCTCTGCCTCCCAAGTACTGGGATTACAAGCGTGCGCCACCACGCCTGGCCACAAGATAACAATTTAAATTAAAGATTGAAACTGAGCAAAAGACATTGGTCCCCAAGACCCCAATTCTGACCAATCACAAAAGAGCAGATGGGGGAAGGGCTACAAGAAGGTATAAAAGCTCACCTCCCCAAACTTAATGGCTACTCTCTTTCAGGGACCCTTTCTCCTTGTGTGGGGGCAGGGCAGAGGACCTGGGAATAGACAGGGTTAAAAGTGGCCATCTGTATAAAGATGGGGGGGAGCTGTTTTTGTCTTCTATCTTCCCTTGATTTAAAATAAACTTTCATAATTCTATACTCTTCATTAGTCTTTGGACTTCATTCGTTGAAATTTACTGGACAAGAACGCAGTAAGAGGAGATACCCTGTATCACTTTGGTACCCCAGATGGGACAACAGGGAAGGAAGCTAATGAAGAAAAAATTTGGTTGCAAAAAGACCACCGTCACTGGCTGTTTTTGTGGTCCCGGCTCTATGCTACTGCATGGGAAAGGCTTCTGAGGAATAAACAATGAAACTAGAAGACATTTTCCCAGTTGAATTTCCTGCGGGAATTACATTTTAATTTTATTTTTCTTATTGCTAGGGTTCCCATGATACTTCATAAATGTCAGCTAGGCTTTATTTAGACTTTCATGTTTGCTCTACCTGTTTGATTAACGGAAAACTAAAAAGGAGACGAGGATTTAAGTCATTTTCCTAATGCCATACAGTAGGCTGGGTACAAAGCCTGTGTGTTAACTGAGAATTCTCACTCTGTCTCCTCTGGTGATTTTCAAAAATGTTCTGGTTTTTAAAAATAAGACAAGTGGCCTGGCAGGGAAATGCTGCATCACAATGCAAGGACATTCTTCCGCCCAGTCTCACGAATCACAGGTGGAGGCCTGAGAGTGTAAGAGGGGCCCATGTGTGGTCTCTGGGCCATTGCCTGCCCCTGGCAGATCTTGAGGTCCTTGAAAGCTGTTTCCAATTTCCATGGGGTGTGGCCAACAGTTGCATCTTACTGTCCACTTTACCTCTTACTGAGTTTGTAAAAACCTAAGTGCATGGGAATGCTTTCCAGCATGAAACCCCACAGAGTGGGATAAAGCTCCCTGAAGGATTCAGAGGCTGGAACATTGCCCTGTTATATGGCAGTTCTCACGAAAAACATCACAGCCATGCAGGGGGCTGCACAGTGCTACCCCTCTAATGGCTTCCCACTGTCCCTTAACCAAAGCAAGGCAGACATTGGTTCTTCTGTGTTAGATTTAGTGCTAAATGTAAGAAGTCTATCTTCTTCAACAGTCAAATCCCTAACCAAGAAGAGTTCACAATTTAATGTGTTTTTTAACACTGAGGTAACCTCTACATTAACAAATGTCTTTGGTTCAGAAGGTCACTGAGGTTGTCAAATTCTTTTTATTCTCTGACAAAGGGCATTTTTTTGAAGGTAAGCATGGTGCTATGTGTGAAGGGGCAGAAGCAGTACATGATTGAATAATTTGGCAACTATCCAGTGTACAACTGAAAAGTCACTCATCTCTTACCCAGAATTTGGCTTTCTACCTCTTTTATGTAGTCTTTTTCTCTCCAATGGGATTGTGGTTTTCAGGATTTTGACTTTCAGAATTTCAACATTTGGCCGGGCATGGTGGCGCATGCTTGTAATCCCAGTACTTTGGGAGGCGGAGACCGGAGGATCCGGGTTTGAGGCCAGCCTCAGCTCTCTCTCTCTCTCTGTCTCTCTCTCTCTATCCCTGTCTCTCTCTCTCACTCTATCTAGTGAGGCCCTCCGCAACTTTGTGAGACCCAGTTTCAAAATAAAGTATAAAAAATAGGGCTGAGGGTGTAGCGCGGAGGTAGAACGCCCCTGGGTTCAATCCCCAGTACCGCAAAAAAAAAAAAAAAAAAAAAGAATTTCAACATTTGGAATTGTGATCTTTTAGGATTGCAATTTTCATGATTTTGATCTTTTGGTATTTTAGACTTCAGAGATTTTAGACGTTAGGGATTTTGATCTTTGAGGATTTCAATATTTGGGATTATGGTATTTGGTACTGTGTCTTTCAGGGTATGGTTGGCACAGGAGTGGCACCTGAATCTTTACTGTGTCTTATGAATCTCAAAAGATTCCCTGTAGCCGGGCGTGGTGGCGCACGCTTGTAATCCCAGTACTCGGGAGGCGTAGACCAGAGGATCCGGGTTCGCGGCCAGCCTCAGCTACTTAGTGAGGCCTTCCGCAACTTTGTGAGACCCGGTTTAAAAATAAAGGATAAAAAATAGGGCCGGGGGTGTAGCTCTGAGGTAGAACGCCCCTGGGTTCAATCCCTGGTACTGCAAAAAGAAAAAAAAAGATTTTCTGTGCAATTCTGTTTTTTAACTCCTACCACAGTGAAATCATTTAGTAAAGCTCTGTCTCATCTACTTGGATATAAGCTTTGAAGAAGAAAGGTCCCTGGTTTTTTATTCATAGCTTTATCCCCAGGGTTTAGTGAAGTTCTTGACGTATAATTGGTAAATAATCATTTTTGGAAGAATGAATGGGATTGAATAACTTCTTTAGTTGAATGCAATAGTAGACGAATGCCTATAGTCAGGAGGATTTGAGGAAGCTCAGATCACTTCCTTGGGTCAGATCATAACTTTATGGGAAGAGACTTTGAATCTAGAGGCCATTGCTATATTTGATTTATGTCCATAGTCAGGGAGAAAATGGTTTAATGTGCCTGAAAGGAACATAAAGGCTAGAATTTCTAGTTAGTTTATGTAAGAACATGCACCAGAAATGGTCACTACATGTCTTTTGGTCTGGTCTCCACCATATTTAGGTAGGTGAACATTGGTTTTAGTTTCTTCCCTTTTCTTGGAACAGAATTATGTCTAATCTCCTTCTTGCATGTTTGAGCTAGGGTATCCTTAAGTTATGGAATGTTGCTGTCAGAAAAATTGTAGAGAATGGTTTGAAGCCCCTGCTGCAAACTATTAACCACATCCAATGATGGATCCCATACACATGCTGCCTCCTACGCTTGCAGATGCTTCTCCTACACTCAAACTCTAACCTCTGAAGTAGGGACACAATATCTCTTTGTATTATGATTTACTTCCATTGTTCCCAGGGAAGCAGAGAGCAGGCCTATGACACTCAGGATCCATTAGATGGCTGTATTGTATTTCTTTCCATTAACAGATGTTTCTTCTCCCAGTGCAAGTCACGAGCTTTGCTGCTCCCTGGTCAATCTCTTGAATGTGTGGGAAACAAACAGCAGGAAGAGCAGAGCGAGGCTCTCTACCTTAATCCCATATGGAGCACTGTGCTGTTCTGGATGCATCACACTTCTCTGTCAGGAGGTGTGAAAATGTACTGGAACCTTCCTTTGGAACACAGCTGGGGCTGACCTTGTGGGCTTCCAGACTATATGGAGACAGCAGGGTCTGATGCAGAAGCAGGGGCCAAGTTGTCAGGAGATCTGGCTTCTGTCCCACCTCTTACACTAATGGGAGACAGTGAGATTGCACCATGTGTCTACAGTTCTTCCTTCTCTCCCTCCCCTTGTCCTGGTTCACGAGGGGCAGAGTGTCCTTCCTGCTCCATTGGCTTTGGGCTTGGTCAGTTGCCTCTCTGTAGCCACTGGAAGGTGGACAAGGTGGGAAGCTAGTTACAAGCTGATGTAAGGGTGTCACTGTTCATTCTCTGCCTTTTCCAGACCCATGGGGAGAACTTGACCTGGTTGCCCATGCTAGCTTCTAGATAAGTCACATAGGACGACTGGTCAATCCACAACACTTGTGAGCAAGAAAGAATGTTTGCTATTGTGAGTCACTGAGTTTGCGGGTTGTTTGGTACTGTGTGTCATGGTGGTAGTATCTGACTAATGAAAATACTTCGAAGCTTCTTAATTTTCTTGGATTTTTTTTGTATGTGTTTGAGATATTATTTGCATACAGTAAAATAAAATGAATAGATTTTACTGTGTTTGATGAGTCATGATGATACCATAGACTCATATAATTACCATCTTCAAAGCTACTGACCATTTTCCATCACTCCAGTAAATTCTGCTGTGCCGTTTTCCAGTAATTCTATCTCCCACACTGCAGAGACAAGCAACTTACTGATTTCTATTATGTTATTTAGTTTGCTTGTTTTGAGGTCTCATAAAAATGGAATAATATAGGAAAGTCTCTTTGTGTCTAGCTTCTATTGATCAAGATTTTTTCTAATTCCTTTTTTGAAAATATTTTTATTTTTAATTCACAGAGTAATTGTATGTATTCATAAGTTATAGTGTGATATTCAATACATGTATATAGAGTATAATGATAAGATCAGGATAATTGGTATATTCCTTATCTCAGGCATTTATGTTAGAAGCATTAAAAATCCTACTAGTTATTTAAAAATATTTAATCAGTTGCCAGTCATGATCATTTACCTCGTCATTAGAATAGTAGAACCTATTTCTTCTAGCCAAGTGCATCCCTGTACTTGCTCAACAATGTTTTGTGATGTTCATCCACGTTGCATTTCTTAGTAGTTTGTGCTTTTTATTGCCAACTAGCTTTCCACGACTAGCATTGTATGAATATATCACACTTTGCTTATATATTTACCTGGATTGTACCTGAATTTTTGGCTACTGGGAACAAAATTGCTTGTTGTAATGGTTTGGATTTAGAATGTCCCCCAAGACCTCATGGAGAACAAGGCAGCCATATTGAAAGTGGAGCTTGGATGCTGAGGGGGAGTCTCTGTGGATAGGGCTTTGGGGGCTGTATATGCTCTTTCCTCCCCTGCTCATTCTCTCTTGCTTCCAACTTCCAGTGATGTGAGAGTAAATCTTTGCTCTCTTCCTCTCTCTGCTTCTTGCCACCATGCCCTGAGCTCCACAGACCTGCCCTGACATGGGCAGAACTCTGAAATCTCCCAAAACTGTTAGCAAATAAATCTTCCTTTCTCTAAGTTGTGTGGTCAGGCTTGTTGGGTCACAATAAGCATTCAGAATGCTCTCTGAAACACTTGTTTTCAGTGTTTATTTTCATTTCTCCTTCATAAATACTTGGAAATTGAATTACTGGAAAAATTATTTTCCAAATTGGTGATACCATATTACCTCTGATCACAATGTATTAGTTTTAGTTCCTTCACATCCTGGTCTCTTAATTAGGATTGTGTATGGCTTCTAGATAAATTTCTTCTCTTATTATGAAATGTCCTATTTTATATATTATAATACTTTCTGTCCTGACATGTATTTTGATATTAACCCATTTTGTCCCCTTGTCCTATATGTGGAACACTTATAAAAACTTAAATGTAGTATATAATATATAGTACAATTATATGACATACAATATAATTATATAATGACATGGCACATTGCATAATATCTAATTAATAACATATAATTAACAAAATGTAACACATTAATATAATATAAAATTAATATGATATGTTACGATAATGTAATTTTATTATAATGTAACAATTATCTATATAAGCTCTAGATTATTATTTCCATCCTATTTTAATGCATTTGTGCTGATTTTATTGAAATATTCAAAGAATTGAAAACTTGGGACTTAATGGTTTAATGGAGCCGCTCCAGCTTTCTTTTACTTACTGTTTCTGTGTTGAATTCTTTTCCTTCCTTTTCTTTTCAGTTTGTTTTTGTCTCTACTTAGAGGATTCTCTTTACATGGCAATAGTTGAGTCTTGCTTTTTTGTCTTGTCAGACCCTCTCTGTCTGCTGTTGTCGTCTTCCCCTATTTTAATTTAATGAAATTACTGTTGTGGTTGGGTTAATGACTATCATCTTGATATTCATTTTCTGTTTTTCCTGTCTGCTCTTTTTTTCCCCTTTGTTTCTCCTTTCTTGCCATCTTTTGGGTGAATGAAATCTTTTTTTTCAGTATTCCATTTTATTTCATTTCTTGATTTTTTCTTACTATATGTCTTTATGCCATTTTTAGTGGTTGATCTGGATTATAATTAAAAACTTAAATTGTCACAATTCATTTTACATAATATTATATTCTCTCACACACTATAAAATTTATAAGAATATTGTTAAATTCACTCCTGTCTTGCACTTAATGCTCTTGTCATTTATTTTACCATTATATGCTATAAACCTTAAAATATACTTTTACTATTTTTGTTTCAGTCAATAGGCTTTCTAAAAATTTAATTGCCCACAGATAATTTTAAAAGTATATTATGCTTATCCTTTCTGGTATTATTTATTCATTATTAGTGATCTGAGTTTCTCTCTGATATTTCCCTTCAGCCTGTAAAATATCTTTTAGCATTTCTTGGAGCTCAGATTCCTATCTATAGAGGAGTCTTCCTTTTCTCACCAGTTCTACAGAGGGCGAAACAACCTTGAATCTTTTCTCTCCTAGGAAAAGCTTATCTCTTTCTAGATTTTATTTCATTTAGGTTTCTTAGTGCCCTTAGCTCTCTGATGGGTTTATAAAATTATTTTAGATGTTTTCCTCTTTGCTTTCTTGGTTAGGGTGGGAGATACAAACTTGCAAATTACTTCATCTAAAACAGAATTTGCAAATGCTGTTATTTTGTTCTTCTTTATTGCTGAGTAGAATTCCAACAAAATAACAACATTTGCAAGAAAATGGAAAGATCTGGAGAACATTATGTTAAGTGAGATTAGCCAATCACAAAAAATGAAGGGTCATATGTTTTCATTAATATGCGCAACTTAGGGAGTAGTGGGGACACAAAAGGGACTCCAATGACAATGGAGAACCCTCAGTGGTGCAAGGGAGGGGGTACAAGGGAAGGGTAAGGGTAAGAAAGT
>PVJS01044142.1:0-16781 GCA_004027185.1 Glis glis | reverse complement strand
AAAAAAAAAAAAAAAAAAAATAGCAGCACAATTCACAATAGCCAAATTATGGAACCAACCTAGGTGTCCATCAACAGATGAATGGATTACAAAATAATGGGATTACACACAATGGAATTCTACTCAGCAATAAAGAAAAGCAAAATAATGTCATTTGCAGGAAAATGGATGGACCTGGAGAACATTATGTTAAGTGAGATTAGCCAGTCACAGAAAGTGAAGGGTCATATGTTTTCTCTCATATGTGAAAGCTAGGGAGTAATCGGGATATAAGAGGGATTTTAGAAAATAGAGGAGAAACTGCAGTGGAGCCAGGGAGGTGGTATAGGGGAAGGGTGGGGGAGAGGGAGGATCAATGAAGGAATCACCTCCACTGACATTATGTACATATGTGAGAATACCAATGTCGATCTCAACACCCTGTATGGGGAGGGGAGAATGCGGAGGGAGCCGGGGGAAAGCCCACCAAGTGCTGTGTGTATGTGTGTCACTATCACTATGAACTACATGTGATGTGAGACTAAAATGCACCAATAAACGTATATAATAAAAATAAATATGCTGGGTTTGGTGGCACTCGCTTGTAATCCCAGTACTTGGGAGGCTGAGACAGGAGGATTGCAGGTTCAAGGCTAGCCTCAGCTACTTAGTGAGGCCTTCCACGACTTAGTGAGATCCTGTTTAAAAATAAAGAATAAAAAGTACGGCTGGGGGTGTAGCTCGGAGGTAGAATCCCCTTGAGTTCCAACCACAGTAACACACACACACACACACACACACACACACACACTAAAAATAAATTAATTAATTAAAAAAATAAAATAATAAATAGGGCTGGGGGTGTAGCCTAGAGGTAGAATGCCCCTGGGTTTAATCCCCAGTACCACAGGGAAAAAAAAAAGGATAAAGTTAGAGAAGATAGAGGAAATTTAGCATAGCATATTGTATTAGTTTCCTAGTGCTTGCTGCCAGAATGTAGTATCACAAACTGGGTGGCAAAAACAACAGAAAGGAGCAGGTGTGGTGGCACACACTTGTAATCCCAGTACTTAGGAGGTTGAGACAGGAGGGTCACAGGTTCGAGGACAGCTACAGCAAGTAGTGAGATTCATCAACCTACCAAGACCCTGTTTCAAAATAAAAATAAAAATAGGGCTGGGGGTGTAGCTCAGAGGTAGAATGCCCCTGGATTCCATCCTCAGTATCACAAAAAACAAAAACAAAAATAAAAACAGAAACAAAAACAAAAAAAACCCAGAAAGGTATTGTCTCACAGGTTTTTTAAAATTATTTTATTAGTGTATTGCAATTACACATCATAGTGAGGTTCAATGTAATAAAAGCATACATGTGCACAGCTCTTTCTTGGTGTATTTTCACAGGTTGTTTATTATTTATTTTTGTTGCTGTGCTGGAGGATTGGACCCACACGTTAGGCAAATGCTCTACCACTAGCCAGGCGTGGTTGGCACACCCTGTAATCCCAGTACTTGGGAGGCTGAGACAGGATGATCTCAGGTTCTAGGCCAGCCTCAGCAACTTAGTGAGACTGTCAGTAACTTAGCGAGACCCTATTTCCAAATAAAAAATAAAATAGGGAGGGGGTATAGCCTGGAGGTAGAAGACCCCTGGGTTCCATCCCCAGTACCACAGGAAAAAAAAAAAAGCTCTACCACTGAGCTACATCTCCAGTTGCAGAGGGCCTCACTAAGGGCCTTTACCCTCCTTCCCTCCCTCCCTCCCTCCTTTTTCTTTCTTTCTTTCTTTCTTTCTTTCTTTCTTTCTTTCTTTCCTTTCTTTCCTTTCTTTCTTTCTTCTCTTTCTCTCTGGTACTGGGAATTGAACCCAGAGGCATTCTACCTCCAAGCTACACCCACCCCCAGACCGATTTTATTTCTTTTTTTTTTTTTTGCGGTACCAGGGATTGAATCCACGGGCGTTCTACCTCCACGCTACACCCCTGGCCCTATTTTTTATCCTTTACTGAAACCGGGTCTCATGAAGTTGCAGAGGGCCTCACTAAGTATCTGAGGCTGGCCACGAACCCCGATCCTCCGGTCTCCGCCTCCCAAGTACTGGGATTATAAGCGTGCGCCACCAGGCCCGGCTCCAATTTTATTTCTTATTTGGAAACAGGGTCTCACTAGGTTGCTGACAGCCTCACTAAATTGCTGAGGCTGTCCTCGAATCTGCCATCCTCCTGTCTCAGCCTCCCAAGTGTTAGGACTGCAAGTGTGCACCACCATACTTGCCCAGCCCTTTCCAAACTTTATGTTGAGACAGGATCTCGCTGAGTTACCCAGGCTGGCCTCAAACGTAGGTGTCTCCTGCCTCAGCTTCCCAAGCAGCTGGAATTACAGGCATGTGCCACTGTACCTGGCTGTCTCATAGTTTTTGAGGTTAGAAGTCCAAGATCGAGGAAGTGAGATTCATATATTTTTAAAAGATGCTGATGCAAAAATAAATAAATAAAAATTCTAGGGTCAGCTTGCAAGTATTCAGAAACCCAGACATTTGAAGTTCTGGATTTATTCATCCAGGTCTTTTGGCTTATTGAGCGCATGCTCCAAACAGTCATTATTGTCCCTTTCTCTCATCCACCTCACTCACTGTAATAGATACTATTTATTGAAACTAAACAGCAGTGTTACTAGCACATTATGCATCAGCCTTTTTGCATTTATTTATTTATTTATCCATCAATTTGTTTCTTTTTGTGGTTACTGGGGAATGAACCCAGGGGCATTCTAACCCTGAGCTACACCCCAGCCTTATTTATTTATTTATTTATTGTTTTATTGTTTTAAAACAAGATCTCGCCGGGCCTGGTGGCGCACGCTTGTAATCCCAGTACTTGGGAGGCTGAGACCGGAGGATCCGGGTTCATGGCCAGCCTCAGCTACTTAGTAAGGCCTCTGCAACTTAGTGAGACCCTGTTTCAAAATAAGAACAAAAAAAAATAGGCCTGGGAGTGTAGCTCGGAGGTAGAATGCCCCTGGGTTCAATCCCCAGTACTGCAAAAAAAAACCAAAAAACCAAAAACAAAAAACAAGTCTCACTAGGTTGCCGAGAGTCTCACTACATTACTGAGGCTGTCCTCCAACCTGCGATCCTCCTGTCTCAGCCTCCATTTTACCTTTAACTATTTAATAACCCTATGAAGTAAGGACGGATGCTATTCCTGTTTTACAGACGAGGAAGCGAAGGCATGTGGAAGCCGGGAGACTTGGCCCATGTGGGTTTCAGAAGTCCCTACAGCAAGCTGAGCTGCACACCCCAGCGGTCTGCCTCCAGAGTCTATGTTCCTAAGGCACTAGATTTACTATTCCTCATGAGATTAAAACCACAACAATTATAATAAGGTTTCATGTAAATGTCAGCAAAGTACTTTCTATAGCTCCTTGGCATATGGCAGATGATGTGTGAATGCTAATTTTCTTTTTTCTTTTCTTATACCCCTCTTCTTCCGTTGACGTGTTATTTTGCAACACAGACAATATTTGGGATCATAGAGTTAAAGATTGCTATGTTTGTTCAGAATTTACGGAAGCATTGAAGTTGGCCAGTTCCTGGAATTTTTCTCTTGCTGGATTAAGAAATGGACTCGAAGATAAAAACTTTCTTGAAAAGAAGACACAGTTTTCAACAATGCTACAATCTTTCATTTGATCCGAGGTTAGCTCTGAAAATACACACCAGCCTGAGCACAGAGATGTTAGTAGGCTTTATGAATTTTGGCTTAGTTCTAAATTTTTTTTTTTTTTTTTGGTACTGGGATTCAACTCAGAGGCATTCTACCTCCGAGCTATACCCCTATCCCTATTTTTATTTTGAAACAGTGTCTCACTAGGTTGATGAGAGTCTCACTACTTGCTGAGGTTGCCCTTGAACCTGCGATCCTCCTGTCTCAGCTTTCCAAGTACTGGGATTACAAGCATGCGCTACCACGCCTAGCTCTAGTTCTAATTTTTTTTCAAGCATCACAATGTTTATTGATAGATACAAGTATATAAAATCAGGGCATGAACATGACTTGATAAATCAAGTAGACTTAATTTCAATACTATAATAAGAGGGACCAATTCAAAATCTCACCCTTTGTTTCATACCCACAATAACCACTTCAAGGGCGTTAACGATCTCTCAAACTGATCAGTTTTGTGCAAGTAAACCATGTTTCTTTTAAAAAGACTTGTGCACTTGCCCAGGCTCAAGGATATTAAAATCTAGCACATAAAGCCCATTACTAGAGGTAGAAATGCAGGCAATATACTATTACGGCAACAACCATCAATTACAGTTAAGAATTTTTCTGTAACAACCAAATGGATAATCAAATATTGCAACAACTTCAAGTATTACTGAGCAAAGTGCATTTCTACAGTATTCAGTGTTGCTATTCAATTTTATAACTTAAAACAGCCTATGATAACTGGCAGCAAAGAAGATCCTTGCAATAGACTGCCCCTGCCTGAGAACTTTTTTTTTTTTTTGCGGTACCGGGGATTGAACGCAGGGGCATTCTACCTCCGCGCTACACCCCGGCCCTATTTTTTATACTTTATTTTGAAACCAGGTCTCACGAAGTTGCGGAGGGCCTCACTAAGGAGAGAGAGAGAGAGAGAGAGCGAGAGAGCTGAGGCTGTCCGCGAACCCGGATCCTCCGGTCTCTGCCTCCCAAAGTACTGGGATTACAAGCGTGCGCCACCACGCCCAGGCTGAGAACTTCTTAATCATAGTCTACCATCAAATATTTTAGGAGTATCTTTAATGTTTAGATAGTATATTAGCAACATGCAATAGTTCTAAATTTTTAAAAATGCTGTCAAAAAGATTTTGCCCCAGCCGGATGTGGTGGCACATGCCTTTAATCCCAGTACTTGGGAAGCTGAGACAGAAGGATCGCAGGTTTGAGACCAGCCTCAGTGACTAAGCAAAACTCTCAGCAACCTAGTGAGACCTTGTTTCAAAACAAAAAAGAAATAAAAAGGGCTGGGGGTGTAACTGGGAGGTAGAATGCCCCTGGGTTCAATTCTCAGTACCCTCTATACACACACATACAGGGACAAACACACACACACACACACACACACACACACACACACACACACACAGATTTTGCCTCTAATTATATCTTAGGAGAGGAAGATCTCTTCAGGTCATATCCATATTTTGGCAGTAACTCAAGGTTTATGGGAAATTAAACTTGGAATGCTTTCGGTGGTAAAGACTGTTAGATCTGGGGTGTGGTTTTTCCCAATTTACAAATGAATAATCCTGTTGTTGGTTCATGGAGGATGGCAATAAACAAAGATTCCCGTGTCAGAGACAGAGGCCAAACGCCGGGCGTGGTGGTGCATGCTTGTAATCCCAGTACTTGGGAGGCTGAGACAGCTTCAGCTACTTAGTGAGGCCTTCCGCAACTTAGTGGGACCCTGTTTCAAAATACAGAATAAAAAATAGGGCTTGGGGTGTAGCTCAGAGGTAGACTGCCCCTGGGTTGAATCCCTAGTTCTGCAAAAAAGCAGGCAGCCTGGGCATTGGCGTATTTGCTTTGGTTCTCTTTGCCTGTGAGCTCTCGGGACAGTGGGATATGGCTCAGCCCAATGCTTCCCACACAGTGGGTCTGAGATGCAGCCGAGAAGCACCGAGCTTGGGACACTACCACTCTTTAGAGCAAGCATTCGCAAGCCTGCGCCTGGTCCCTGGAGCCACGCGGCCTCAGCTCTCAGGGTCATCAGCAGAATAAGCAATCCTGAGAAATGGCCTGGGAGACAAAAAGCAGTGACAGGAAGCTTTTCATAAAGGCTGGATGCAGCCGGGCGTGGTGGCGCACGCTTGTAATCCCAGTACTTTGGGAGGCGGAGACTGGAGGATCCGGGTTCGCGGCCAGCCTCAGCTCTCTCTCTCTCTCTCTCCCCCTGTCTCTCTCTCTCTCTCTACCTAGTGAGGCCCTCCACAACTTCATGAGACCCGGTTTCAAAATAAAGTATAAAAAAATAGGGCTGGGGGTGTAGTGAGGAGGTAGAACACCCCTGGGTTCAATCCTGGGTACCGCAAAAAAAAAAAAAAGGCTGGATGCGGGGCAAAGCGATTGTGAGTGAAGGTTGGAAAACCCTCCAACCTCCTTAGCAGTGAAGAAACTGCTAGAGCGATCCCGGCAAACAGGAACCAAGTATCACGTAGTGGCATAACAATTTGCAAGACTGTTGTCTGTAATCACTTGGGAGATAGTAAAGGTTACTAATCAACTTTTCATTGTGCTATAGGAATCGCCGGGGCAGAATGATGACAGTGTTAGTGTGTTGGTCCTAAACGCATGTGATGGGGAACAAGAAGAGAGAGAAACGGTCAAGAAGTGATGGTTTAATTTGCAAGTAGAATGGAGAGAAAATATAAAAGATCCAAGACTTGCTGGGCTGGAAAGTAAAAGTGTTTATAATCCTTGGTCTCCACAGGCAATAAGAGGTTCTCGAAATGAAATGAGGCCTGGGGCCAAATCTCAAATTAAGGGTGTAGCTGTAACATCGAAGCAGTACCTGCTAGACTCTCCCAGGGGATAAAAGGGCATTATCCCGACTTGGGCCTCCTGTCTCAGCCTCCCAAGTACTGGGATTACAGGCATGCGCCACCGCAGCCGGCTCGACTTAGGACCCAAGATAGAAAGAGACCTGTTATGCTTTAGCAATGCAATGTATTGGCAAGGCAAAAATGTTCAGAAGTGAAACAACGGAACCATAAGGGCTTGAATCTCATCAGTGGATAAATTCACTGATGGATTAATGATTGCAATGGATTTACCGGGTGGTGACCTCGGCAGGTGAGGTATGGCTGGAGGAGACCGATCATTAGGGGTTTGGCTTTGGGGACCATATATGTCCACGGGTGTCCTCCTCTCTCTCTACTTCCAGTGTCCATGATGTGAGAGCAGCAGTCTCCCTCTGAGCACCCTGCTGCCCCCGCCATTGATGCTTCAGACCGGGCCCTATGTACTGAAACCTCTGAGGCTGTGAGCCCCATAAATCTTCCTTCCTCTAAGTTGTGCCACCAGGTATTTATTTATTTATTTATTTATTTATTTATTTATTTATTGCCACCAGGTATTTAGAGGACAGCAGTGAGAATGCTGACTGAGTAGGACCTGTCTTAAAAATAAATAAAACTGGTCATAGTGGTGCACACCTGTAATCCCAGCATCCCAGCACCTTGGGAGGCTGAGACAGGAGGGTTGGCAAGTTTGAGGCCAGCCTTGGAAACTTAGTGAGACCTGTCTTAAAATAAAAAATCAAAAGGAGCCGGCTGCGGTGGCGCATGCCTGTAATCCCAGTACTTGGGAGGCTGAGACAGGAGGCTGATCCCAGGTTCAAGGCCAGCCTCAGCAACTTAGTGAGACTCTCAGCAACCTAGCAAGATCCTGTTTCAAAACAAAAAATAAAATCAGACTGGGGATATAGCTCGGAGGTAGAATGCCCCTGGGTTCAATCCCCAATAACGCAAAATAAATAAATAATAAACAAACATCAACTAAATACATAAATGGGTTGGGGTATAGCTCAGTGGTAGAGCATCCTTGAGTTCAATCACCAGTTCCTGTGTGGGGGTGAGGGTGGGAATTATAACCATGACTTTTAGCACATTACATAGACCTGTAGCAGGGTCACAGGAAATCCACAGAAATTTCAAGGTATCTTTACTGGCAAAAGCACTGTCAGCTTGGATTAAAAGGAAGAGACAGTTCGAAATGTAAAATGACCACTGGGCTCCCTGCTCTCTATTAGGTAGAAGCAGACCAAGAAAGCTACTCAGCTACAAAATGGGCTGTTTTTGTGTGTGTGTGTGTGGTTCTTTGCACCACCAAGATTGCCTGCCTTTTTCTTCCTTCTTTCCTTCCTTCCTTCCTTCCTTCCTTCCTTCCTTCCTTCCTTCCTTCGTTCCTTCCTTCTTTTTCTTTGGTTAGGGAGATTAAACCCAGGGGCATTCTACCTTTGAGCTACATCATCATTCAAAATAAACATTAAGCTGGGTATGGTGGTCCACGCTTGTACTCCCAGTACTTGGGAGGCTGAGACAGGAGGATCAAACAACTCCGGCAACTTAGTGAGACCCTGTTTCCAAATAAAAATAAAGTAGGGCTGGGGGTGTAGCTCTGAGGTAGAATGCCCCTGGGTTCAATCCCAAGTGCCAAAAAACCCCAAAAAACAAAATAAACATCATGTTTATTTTGAAACAAGGTCTTGCTCAGTTCCTAAGGGTCCGGCTAAGTAGCAGAGGCTGGCCTTGAACCTATGATCCTCCTGTCTCAGCTTCCCAAGTTCTGGGATGACAGTTGTGGGTCACCATACCCAACTATTTTGCTGATTTTCCATCAAGAAGTGACTTTTTCCACCCCGCCCTGCCCGCCCCACCCCACCCCACCCCACCCTGCCCCTTTATCATGGATGGGCCTCATGACTTGCTTTGACTTCTGGACGCTGCAGTGGTGAACTTCTAGAACTTCCCCGGATGAGGCTTCGGGAAACTTTGCAGAAGCTTCGGGAGACTTTGCAGTGGGCTCTTCCTTTTGAATGACTGTCCTAATTACTGAGAGGTGCAATGTGCTGCCATGCTATCCTGCTGTAGACACGAGGCTCAGCCAGAGCCAATCCCCAGGCATACATACATAAAGCCATTTTGTCTAAGTTGACCCTCCTTGAGCTGCCAGGTAACGACCGCCACGTGCGTGACCCCAGTTTAGTTTACCCAGATTGCTGAGGGGAATCATGAACCACAGAGACTAGCTGACTGAAGCCACTGTGTTTGGTGTGGATTAAGCTGGGCGTGGTGGTGCACGCTTGTAATCCCAGTACTTGGGAGGCTGAGACAGGAGGATCCAGGTTCAAGGCCAGCCTCAGCTACTTAGTGAGGCCCTCCGCAACTTAGTGAGACCCTGTTTCAAAATAAAGAATAAAAAAAAAATAGGGCTGGGGGTGTAGCTCGGAGGTAGAATGCCCCTGGGCTCAATCCCCAGTACTACAAAAAAAAAAAAACCCAAAAAACAAATATGACCTGGACAATACCTGAAGTTGGGCTTGGTGGCGCACACCTGTGTAGATAAATCCCAAATGCGGGGTTAAGTGAAAAAAGAAAAGAAAAGCCAAGTGCAAAACAAAGCGTCTTGTGTGATCAGCAGTCAGGATACTGATACCTTTGCAGTGCAGGACTGAGTAATGACTAAGAAGTGGCCCGTGAAGAAGTGGCCCGTGTCCGCTTCTGGGGGGCGGGTAATTTTTCCTTCCCTCCCTTCCTTCCTTCCTTCCTTCCTTCCTTCCTTCCTTCCCTCCCTCCCTCCCTCCCTCCCTCCCTCCTTCCTTCCTTCCTTCCTTCCTTCCTTCCTTCCTTCCTTTTTTTCTTTCTATTTGAACCCAGGGGCATTCTACCTCCGGGCTACATCCCCAGACCTTTTTTATTTTTTATGTTGAAACAGTCTTGCTAAATCGCTGAGGCTGGTCTTGAACCTGCAATCCTCCTGTCTCAGCCTCCCAAGCATTGCAACTACAGGTGTGCTCCACCACGCCTGGCTAATCTATTTCATGATATAGGTGAAATTACAAGTGTGTGTGTGTGTGTGTGTGTGTGTGTGTGTGTGTGTGTGTGTTTTAGTACTGGGGTTGAATCCTGGGCAAGCACTCTACCACTGAGATATGTCCCCAGACCCCCACTGATCTTATCATTTGTGCACTTATCTAAATGTATTATGTACTTAAAAAAAAGCATTTCTTTTGCCGGGTGTGATGGTGCATGCTTGTAATCCCAGTACTTGGGAGGCTGAGACAGGAGGATTGTAAGTTCAAGGACAGCCTGAGCAAACTCTCATCAACCTAGCAAGACCCTGTTTCAAGGTAAAAATAAAATAGGGCTGGGGGTGTAGCTTGGAGGTAGAATGCCCCTGGGTTCAATCCCCAATGCCCTCCCGCCACACACACATACACACACACACACACACACACACACACACACACACAGAGCATTTCTTTTTTTTTTTCAAAAGGAGAGGCCCCCCCAAAGGAATTTGAGAAAGGACAAAATTAGTTTTTGTTTTTTTTTTAAATCTGGGATGCTTCAATTTATGTACCATAGTGTCCTCAGGAGAGAATTCCCTTTCATTTCCTCTGTGACGACTCTGATCACCCTTTGACAAAATTCCTTTCTCTCTCATACCTGAATCCTGCTTCTACTTCAATAATATTTATCAACTATGACTAGCATCCTTTAATGATTTTTATGTTATGAATTTCAGGAGAGGAAAACACATTTGCCACAGATGACTTCGTCTAAAACCATCTTGAGGCCAGAGCAAAAGTGGTGGGAGGAACCCGCACAGATGAAGATGAATAAGCCGGGGACTGATTATGAAATAGCCTGGAGGTCTGCAGGATTTTATGCTTTATTTTTATGCACTAGTAAAAACAACAACAACAACAACAACAATCACATCTGTATTTTACAAAAACAATGCTGTATTTTACAAAGGTAGCAAGCTATCTGTGCTTAAAATGGCATAAGAAGAGAGTTCTTCTCTGGTTTTCTCTCCAAACATGCCTTCAAGCAAAAATAAATAGAAAAGGAAACTCCACATTGGAATAAACCAGGGGACAGCTGCAATGCTGAGCCACCATATATATATATATGTGGTAGGGTGGCCACGTTCAGTGCCGGTGAAACAGGAGCTGGGGTGTGAATAGAGATTTGAGAGCAAATCTCTCAGAATGTCAGCAGAGCAAAGCCGGGAATGCCTGATTTGGAACAAAGAGAAATATCCGCCGAATTTGTTAGAAGCAGTTTGCTGGTGAAGAGGAGTCATGGAGAGAAACTGCATGATATACAGCACAAAGTTAACGGTCTGAACTACCTGGGGGGAAAGTAGACACACACACAAACAAACACAATAGAAAACACCACACCTCACCCACACAGAATTCTGCATCAAAGGACCCTAATTGTAAATTGGATGTTCTGAAAATCTCCCATGATATTCCTGCAGTTAGTAGGAGAAGAACAGAACCTGCCAGGTGGCGGTGCAGCCTGTCATCCCAGTGCTCGGGATGCTGAGACAGGAGCAGAAAAGTTGGGAATACAGAGCCGGACAAAGGTATCCACCTAGTATCAATCAGTAAATGACTATAGCCGTGTAATAAAAGGTATGTGCTACCACTTATTTCAAAAGATGTGAAAGTAACATCTACATAGATGTTTTAGATGCATAGGTACCTGGTTACATTTTGAGATTTGTACCAAGTGTGCATGTTACACATCATAAAAAACAAGCAAATGATATTTTTTTATTTTTGCGGTACCGGGAATTGAACCGAGGGGCATTCTACCTCTGAGCTATACCGCCAGTCCTATTTTTTATTCTTTATTTTGAAACAGGGTCTCACTAAGTTGCAGAAGGCCTCAATATTTATTTATTTAATAGTGATCCAGGGCCGTGAACCAGATCCTCTGGTCTCAGCCTCCCAAATACTGGGATAACAAGCATGCACCACCACTCCTGGTTGCCAGCCCTATTTTATTTTTTTTTGTTTTGAAACAGGGTCTTGCTAGGTTGCTCTTTCAGGTCTTGCTGAGTTGCTGAGGCTGGTCTCGAACCTGTGATCCTCCTGTCTCAGTCTTCCATGTACTGGGATTACTGATGTATACCACCATGCTTGACTTATTTTTCAAATATTTTTGGTTGAGTCTGTGGATGCAGAAGCTATGAATATGGGATGGTGACTATATACCATTGTATAAATTTGAAAGGATCTGAGCTAGAACACAGGACAGGGGGTAGTAGTAAGAATTGGGCCTTTTCCTGAGAAACTGTCAGAAGTAACTTAGTAATATGCTATTGTCTTAATTTATTTAATTTTTTATTTTTATTTTTTGGTACTGAGAATTGAATCCAGGGATGTTCTACCTCTGAGCTATACCCCAGCCCTTTATATTTTTTCTTTTGAAACAGGGTATTATTAAGTTGCTGAAGGTCTTGCTAACTTAACGAGGCTGGCCTGGAACCTGCAATCCTCCCGTCTCAGCCTCCCAAGTATCTGGGCTTATAGGTGTGTACCATCACGCCCGGACTCATGTCTTAGTTTTAAACTTTATTTCATACTTTTAGATTAAGATACAGGAGAATTTGACAAGAGTCTTAAGCATAACAGGTTTATGCTACCATAAACAAGTTTTCTTTATTTTTTCATTATTAGGCAATACATGTTTCTAGTGCAAAACTTGAAAACATGAAAAAGTGTGTTAGTCAGCTTCTTGTTACTATAACATAATACCTGAGATAACCAATTTATAAGGAGGAAAGGTTTATTTTGTGTTATTGTTGGATCTGAAATGCTCCCCCTAAAAGTTCATGTGCTGAATGCAGTGGTCCTCAATGTGGTGAGGTTCAGAAGTGGGGCATGCCTGGAGGAGGTGGGTCATTGGGGACATGGCTTTGAGGACTATGTATGTCCCTGACCCTTCCTCACCCTCTCTCCCTCTGCTTCCCAGCTGCTGTGAACTGAACACCTTCCCTCTGCCATATCCTGCCACTGTAATGTTTCTGCCTTGGGGCTGGCCAACCATTAAACCATGAGCCCACATGAATCTTTCCTTCTCTAAGGTATTCTTGTCAGGTATTTTGGTCACAGTGACAAAAAGTCAACTGATACATTTTTGGCTCACAATGTTGGAGATTGCAGCTCATGACTGATTGGCCCCATTGTTTCGGTTCTCTGGTGGCATTGTCCATCATGGTGGGAGTATGTGGTGGTGGCCTGTTTGCCTTGTGACCAAGCATGAAAGAGAGAGAGAGTCAGAGGAAAAGGCTGGGGTACCAGTATCCCCTTCAAAGGCACATCCCCAACAACCTAAGACCTCCCCCTAGGCTCCACCCCTTAAAGGTCCTGCCACCTCCTGGTAGTGCAACGGACTGGGACCAAGCCCTTCATACATGGGCCTTGGGGGTTCTTACCCAAATAGTAGCAGAAAAAGAAAATTTTCTTTTTTTTTTTCCTTGAGGTACCGGGGATTGAACCCAGGGGCATTCTACCTCCGCGCTACACCCCCGGCCCTATTTTTTATACTTTATTTTGAAACCGGGTCTCACGAAGTTGTGGAGGGCCTCACTAAGTAGAGAGAGAGAGAGAGAGAGAGACAGGGAGAGAGAGAGCGAGAGAGCTGAGGCTGGCTGCGAACCCAGATCCTCCGGTCTTTGCCTCCCAAAGTACTGGGATTACAAGCGTGCGCCACCACGCCTGGCTAGAAAATTTTCTTTCATTCAATCACTGTAGGAGAGTAGCCAGGGATAATATTTTATATAGATCCCTCCATTATGTGCTCCTCTCACAGAGACTTGCATATCTTTTAGAAGGATCACATTAGACACATAATTTTTGGCTTTTAAAAAACTTGTTACAGGCCGGGCATGGTGGCGCACACTTGTAATCCCAGTACTTTGGGAGGCGGAGACCAGAGGATCCGGGTTCGCAGCCAGCCTCAGCTCTCTCTCTCTCTCTCTCTCCCTGTCCCTCTCTCTCTCCTTAGTGAGGCCCTCCGCAACTTCGTGAGACCCGGTTTCAAAATAAAGTATAAAAAATAGGGCCGGGAGCGTAGCACGGAGGTAGAACGCCCCTGCGTTCAATCCCCGGTACCACACACAAAAAAAACTTGTTATATATATTTCCCAATGTTATTATAAAATATTTTCCTACAACGTGTATTTTAATGACTACATAGTATTCTTTATTACTAGTATTCTTTATTATTGGACATTTACTTTATAATCCTTCCCTTATAAATACTATTATAATGAAATATTTTTGTGCATGTGAATATACTCAAATCTCTCATTATTTCCCTATTATGTAGTTCCGGAAATAGAATTTCTGGGACAAAGGTATATATATATATATATATTTTGTGTGTGTGTGTGTGAGTGTGTGTGTGGTACCAGGGATTGAACCCAGGGGTATTTGACCTCCGAGCTACACCCCGGCCCTATTTTTTATACTTTATTTTGAAACCGGGTCTCACAAAGTTGCGGAGGGCCTCACTAAGTAGCTGAGGCTGGCCGCGAACCCAGATCCTCCGGTCTCCGCCTCCCAAGTACTGGGATTACAAGCGTGGGCCACCACACCCGGCTTATATATATGTTTTTAAGAATTTGATACATACTTCCAAATTGGCTTCCATAAAGTTTGTACCAATGTTACAACTCTAGCACTAAAGGTGTTATCAAGGTGGAAAATTATAAATAACTACTTTCAGTTTTTGAACCCCCCCCCCACACACATAGCATTGCTGTACTTTTTCATCTTTATAGATTTGCTTGATGAGCCAGGCGTGGTGGCACACACTTGTAATCCCAGTACTTAGGAGGCTGAGACAGGAGGATCACAGGTTCGTGGCCAGCCTCAGCTACTTAGTGAGGCCTTCCACAACTTAGTGAGACCCTGTTACAAAAATAAAAAATAAAAAAAATCAGTCTAGGGTGTAGCTCAGAGGTAGAATGCCCCTGGGTTCAACCTTCAGTACTGCAAAAAAAAAAAAAAAAAAGATGATTCGATGATTCATTATTACTTGTATCTGTGTCCTCAATCAGGATAGAGCTGGAAATTTTTGTACTTTTTTTTTTGGTCGTTTGTAATCCCTACTTTGTTAATTACGATTCATTCTCTAGCTATTTTTCTTCAGTCCATTATCTTGGAAAGAAATATGCATAAGTACTGAGCGTCAATGAACTTTCAGGCATCAGTAAGAGCCTAGATTGTATTTCATTTTAATCTCAACTTTGAAAGTGTCCTAAAGGAAAACTGCCCAAGCTTGCCATTCAATTTTCTTTCCTAAAGAGATTCTGAAAATAGCACAGAAGAGATCTGATTCCCTTCAGCATCCACGGGCCTCCCTGGGGAATTCCAAGTCATCCCGGGGAAGGAACCGGTGGCAGACGAGCATGGTTTGCACCCACTGTCCTCTGCACTCTTTCTGCTGGAGGGGGGGTGTCTAATTGTCTCAGTAACCGACCCCTGGCACACCGAGATAGCAAGAAGCAGGGTAAATTAATGATAGAGCGACTTTTCATATCCCCCTAGTATGTTGGTTGAATAGATGAGAGAATGAGTAACTGCCCTTTCAAGGATGCAGAAAACGTGCACTGCCGGCTCTCGGTCTCATCAAAGTACAGATGCACGGCCAGAAATGCCTTTCAGAGAGTGACGTTGGTAATAAGGAGCTTACCACCAGCTTATTAAGTGGACGCGTTTCCTTTCTCTCCTTCCTTCCTCCTTGTTTTCTTTTGTAGTGCTAGAGATTGAACCCAGGGGCTTTCTAGCTTTGAGCTACACCCCTGGACCTATTTTTATTTTTATTTTTTTATTTTGAAACAGGGTCTCACTAAGTTGCTGAGGCTGGTCTCAAACCTGTGATCTTCCTGTTTTAGGCTCCCAAGTACTAGGATCACAGGTGTGTGCTACCATACTCAGATTGGATACATTTCCTAGCATCTTTTGTTCTTATTTATTATTATTATTATTATTTTTATTTTCTTATTTTTACGGTATTGGGGATTGAAACCAGGGGCATTCTACCTCTGAGCTACACCCCCAGCCCTGGCCGCAAATCTGCGATCCTCCTGTCTCAGCCTCCCAAGTACTGGGATTAAAGTGTGCACCACCACACCTGGCTTCTTACTTATTATTATTATTATTATTGTTGTTGTTGTTATATGATTTTATTTATTTACTTATTTATTTTGTGTGTGTGGTACTGGGGATTGAACCCATGGACATTCTACCTTGAGCTATACCCCCAGGCCTTTTTATTTGAAAATAGAGTCTCACTAAGTTGCAGAAGGCCTCGCTAAATTGCTGAGGCTGGCCTCAAACCAGTGATCCTCCTGTCTCAGCCTCCCAAGTATTGGGATTATAAGCGTGCGCCACCATCCCTGGCTATTATGTGATTTTATTTGATTGCAGATATCTAATGAAATATTGATAAATACAGATTGAATGAATAATAAATAGTATTGCCATGTTACATTTCTCATAATATAATGTGTGTTATTTATTTTATTTTATTTTTTTAGTTTAAATAACTTTTAATGAGATTTTCATATACTATAAACCAAAACATTTCTTATGGATGTTTCTCTCATGATTAAGTAATTCACACAAAAAGTGAAATACAAATGGACAATAAGTACAAATATTGTTTCACTTCTGTGATGATTAATTGTATGTGTCAACTTGACTGAGCTAAATGATGCCCAGATAGCTGGTAAGACATTATCTCTCTTTATGTCTGTGAGATTGTTTCTGGGAGAGATTAGCATTTGAATCAGTAGATCAGTAGATGAAGTAAAACAGGATTGCCCTCACCAATAAAAGTTGCATCACCCAATGTCACTGAGGTCCTGAATAGAACAGAAAAGGGTACAAGGGTGAATTTGCTTCTATTTGAGTTGAGACATCCATCTTCGCCTGCCCTGGGACACAGGTGATCCTGGTTCTCAGGTCTTTGAACTCAGTCTGATTTTAATAATTTCCTGTCTTCTGCTGGCTTTGGGGTTAGACTGTTCTTGTTTTTCAAGGGCTTTGAGGTGTGTCATTAGGTTTTTTATTTGGTGATTTTCTGTTCTTCTTATGTGGGCACTCAGTGCTATGAATTCTCCTCTTAATACTGTCTTCAGGGTGTCCCAGAGATTTTGATATGTTGTGTCTCTGTTTTCATTTGTTTCTAGGAATTTTTTTTTTTTTTTTTTTTTTTTTTTT
>PVJS01044141.1:0-16781 GCA_004027185.1 Glis glis | reverse complement strand
AAAAAAAAAAAAAAAAAAAAAGAAAAGGTGCTCACTGAACAACCTCACATTTCTCATTTTGAGAAGTTTAGATTTCAGACGGGCATGGCGGCACATGCTTGTAATCCCAGTACTTGGGAGGCTGAGACAGGAGGATTGCAGGTTTGCAGCCAGCCTCAGCAACCTAGTGAGGCTCTGTTTCAAAATAAAGAATAAAATAGGGCTGGGGGTATAGCTCAGAGGTAGAACGCCTCTGGGTTCAATCCCCAGTACCACACACGCACAAAATGTTTAGATTTCATTTGGATGTTTTATAGAAATCCAGTATTTAACATATCTCCTTATACTTTGAGTATCCTTTTATCCTAATTATATAAGATAAAGAAAATGTAATCATTTTGTTTTGTTTTCACCAGGTTCTGTGAGGCTGTCTCCATGTCCCCTCAGTTTGTGTCAGTGTCATAAACCAATGTTATCATTGTCTTTAGGCGCCAGGGTGTAAGGAGTGTTAGGAACCGGGGTGGTTTCTGAAGAGTGGAGAGGCAGGTGTCCCAGAGAGTGGGGAGGGGGTGGCCTCATGAGCACCAGCTGAAGCCAGAGCACCTCAAAGTCAGTGACACAGGACCCAAGGCTGCCTGGGAAGCTATGAGCTGAATGCCCATGTCCCCCCAAATTCTTATGTTGAAATCCTAATCCTCAACATAATGGTCTTACATAGTGGGGTCTTTGCGAGGTGATTAGGTCATGAGTGTGGAGCCGGCATGGAGGGGATTCATGCTCTTCTAAAAGGGACCCCACTTTCACAGCGAGCCTCAGCAACTTAGCGAGACCCTGTTTCAAAATAAAAAATAAAGCTGGGCTAGCCGGGCGTGGTGGCGCATGCTTGTAATCCCAGTACTTTGGGAGGCGGAGACCGGAGGATCCGGGTTCGCGGCCAGCCTCAGCTCTCACTCTTTCGCTCTCTCTCTCTCTCTCTCTCTCTCCCCTTAGTGAGGCCTTCCACAACTTCGTGAGACCCGGTTTCAAAATAAAGCATAAAAAATAGGGCCGGGGGCGTAGCGCGGAGGTAGAACGCCCCTGCGTTCAATCCCCAGTACCGCAAAAAAAAAAAAAATAAAAAAAATAAAGCTGGGCGTGGTGGCGCACGCTTGTAATCCCAGTACTTGGGAGGCTGAGACAGGAGGACCACAGGTTCGTGGCCAGCCTCAGCTACTTAGTAAGACCCTGTTTCAAAATAAAGAATAAAAAATAGGGCTGGGGATGTAGCTCGGAGATAGAATGCGCCTGGGTTCAATCCCCAGTACCGCAAAAAATAAATAAATAAAATAAAATAGGGCTGAGGGGTGTAGCTCGGATGTAGAATGCACTTGGGTTCAATTTTCTTTTCTTTTTTTTTTTTTTTGCGGTACTGGGGATTAAACCCAGGGGCATTCTACCTCTGAGCTACACCCCAGCACTAATTTTTATTCTTTATTTTGAAACCGGGTCTCACTAAGTTGTGGAGGGCCTCACTAAGTAGCTGAAGCTAGCCGCGAACCCTGATCCTCCTGTCTCAACCTCCCAAGTACTGGGATTACAAGCGTGCGCCACCACGCCTGGCTGGGTTCAATTTTCAATCTCCAGTCCCCCCCCCCCACACACGCACACTAAATAAGTAAATAAATGGGACCCCAGAACACTCTCTTGCCCCCTTTCCGCCATGAGGACACAGTGAGAGGGCGGCTTTCTGTGAGGGAAGAGGGCCCTCACCAGAAACAACCCTGCGAGACGCCCTAGTCTTAGACTTCGGCCTCCAGAATGGAACTGTGAGAAATAATCATGTGCTGTTTGAGCTGCCCAGACTGTGTTGTTTTCTTTTTACAGCAGCCCAAACTAGAACAGGGAGACTCCTGGGCTTCAGCTTCCAGCCCTCCCCTTCGCACTGCTCCCCCCACTGCCGCCCTTTCACTCATTTCTTTCACTGAATAATTAAGTTTTTCTCTTAGCCAGAAGAAAATGTCCCAGAGTGGCTGAGAGCAACCTAACCAGTGACCTGGGTTCGACTCTTAACCATGCCACCTCCTAGCCAGGGAGCTTGGGCAAGTCATTTAACCTCTGGGTGCCTCAGCCTTCCTGTCTGTGAAATGGGGAGGAGGAGAGCGCCTTCCTCTTAGGTGGTTGTGAGGATTCGATGAGATGATGCAGAGGTGAAGAGCTTAGCATGATGCCAGGCACGATGTGAACTCTCACAGATGCTCGTTAAAACATCATGCTGGAGCCGGGCGTGGTGGTGCACGTTTGGAATCCCAGTACTTGGGAGGCTGAGACAGGAGAATCCGGGTTCACGGCCAGCCTCAGCTACTTAGTGAGGCCCTCTGCAACTTAGTGAGACCCTGTTTCAAAATAAAGACTAAAAAATAGGGCTGGGAGTGTAGCTCAGAGGTAGAATGTTCCTGGGTTCAATCCCCAGTACTGCAAAATAAATAAATAAATAGATAATAAATAAATAAATAAATCATGGTGGAGCAGGGTGTGGGGATACACACCTGTAATCACAGTACTTGGGAGGCTGAGACAGGAAGATTGCAAGTTCAATGCCAGCCTCAGCAACTTGAGAGAGACCCTAAGCAACTTAGCAGGACCCTGTTTCAAAATAAAAAATAAAAGAGGGCTGGGGGTGTAGCTCAATGGTAGAATGCCCCTAGGTTCAATCCCTGATAACACACACACACACACACACACACACCAGGGTGATAATAATGATCCTTTCCACTCCTGAGCTCTGCAGTGCATTTCAAAATCTGTATTAAAAAACACAACAAACTTGTATTTCAATTGCCTGTTTAGTGTGGCTTGAAAAAAGTCGGTATTAGGTCATGCAAAGGGGGCCTGCCTCGCCTTTACACAAATGCCCAATTTGCATAGGCGAGCAAGCCTCTGGCGCTCAGGTGGGCGTCGCCCTCCAGCAGCAGCTGTGGAGCATCAGCACACAGGGCGGTGGCGGAGGCTGGAGCCAACAGCGACCGGCTGCCTAGGCAGCTCCAGTATTGTCAGACTGTGTTCTCAGAGATATGAGGCTTTTTTTGGTACCCAGGATTGAGCCCAGGGCCTTGCGCATACTAAGCACTTGCCCTGCCACCCAGTGCCAATGCAGCCCCAAGGTGTGCAATCTTTCCCCTGGGAGGACATGGGCTACTCATCTGCAGCGGCTGAACCATACTGGGGTAGGCTACTGTGACAAACGGGAGGGCTCTCCACAGAGCCCCCGTCCAGCCAGGCTTCCAGGGAGGCTCCTGCCTGTAACTCCAGCCCAGTGTCTTATCCTATCCCTTTTTTTCTCCCCTGTGAGGCTGGCCCCAGGAGCCAGGTGTCCCCATGCCCTGTGCTACTCATTGCCCTCAACACTTCTAAAGGTCGCTCGCTGGACACCTGAGACTGGCTGCCTTTGGACTTCATCTGGTTTGGGGTTACTTTTGGCCCAAGACTAGCTGGTGGGGCCTGGTTAGTGCCCAGCTGGAGCCAGCAAGAGACCGAGAGGAAACACTCCGTCTTCCTCCCGCTGACTCGGCGTGGTCCCTGTGCTGCCAGCTCCGGTGGTCTCTCGGTGACCTCTGTCCTTGGCTGGCTTTCTTTTTTTCTTTTTTGCGGTACTGGGGATTGAACCCAGGGGCATTCTACCTCCGATATATACCCCCGGCCCTATTTTTTATACTTTATGTTGAAACCAGGTCTCACGAAGTTGCGGAGAGCCTCACTAAGTAGCTGAGGCTGGCCGCGAACCCGGATCCACCTCCCAAGTACTGGGATTACAAGCTTGCGCCACCACGCCCGGCGCTTGGCTGGCTTTCTTCCCTCTCCAGGAACTTCTGTTCCAGGGACTCCTGGGAGCAACTTCCACACATGCAGCTTATACTCACTTCCTTGTCCCCGGCACTGCTTCTGGGGATACCATGTATCTTGCTGGTGGCCCCACAAGATGGAGGCATCTGTCAGCTGGGACCCCAAGATGCCGCAGAGCCCTTCCCCCAACCTCCTCCCTCTGTACGGCTCTCAGGTTTTGCTTGAGTGAGGCATATATATATATATCTTTGTCATGTTAAGCCACTAACATTTTGTCTTTATTTTTAGTGCTATTTATTTTTATATTCCCAGTCTAGACTGACTAATATAGTGTCTTTGCATTGCCTTCGAAGCAGGACAGCCTGAGTCTGTTTTACCTGCTGAATCCCTCCATCTCCGCCCTCATCCAAGCCCGTTAGCTCTCACCACCTGCCTTCTGCAGCTCACACTGACCCCCGATCAAGCCATTCCCAGGCTGCGGGCAGAGTGGGTTTTCTTTTCTTTTCTTTTCTTTTTTTTTTTTTTGTGGTACAGGGGATTGAACCCAGGGACATTCTACCTCCGAGCTACACCCCCAGCCCTATTTTTTATTCTTTATTTTGAAACAGGATCGTACTAAATTGTGGAGGGCCTCACTAAGTAGCTGAAGCTGGCTGAGAAACTGCGATCCTCCTGTCTCAGCCTCCCAAGTACTGGGATTACAAGCGTGTGCCACCACGCCTTGCTCAGAGTGGTATTTTAAAAGCAAACACCAAGCTGGGCATGGTTTGAAGCAAACCTCAGGAATTTAGGCTCTCAGTAACTTAGTGAGATCCTGTTTCAAAATAAAAGAATAAAGCCAGGGCTGGGCGTGGTGGCACATGCCTATAATCCTAGTACGTGGGAGGCTGAGACAGAAGGATTGTAGGTTCGAGGACAGTCTCAGCAAGTAGTGAGACTCATCAACTTGGCGAGACCCTGTTTCAAAATAAAAATAAAATAGGACTGGAGGTGTAGCTTGGAGGTAGAGTGTCCCTGGGTTCAATCCCCAGTGCCACACACACACACACAAAGAATAAAGCTAGGTGTGGTGGTGCACGCTTGTAATCCCAGTACTTGGGAGGCTGAGACAGGAGGATCGAAGGTTCGAGGCCAGCCTCAGCAACTTGGTGAGGCCCTCCGCAACTTAGTGAGATCTTGTTTCAAAATAAAAGAATAAAATAGGGCTGGAGGTGTAGCTCAGAGGTAGAATGCCCCTAGGTTCCATCTTCAGTACCACACACACACACAAAAGAATAAAATAGTGCTTGGGCTGCAGCTCGGAGGTAGAATGCCCCTGTGTTCCATCCCAAGTGCCACAAAAAAAGAAAGAAAGAAAAATAAATAAATAAAAGCAAACATCTGCTGGGCATCGTGGCGCATGCTTGTAATCCCAGTACTTGGGAGGCTGAGACAGGAGGATCACAGGTTTGTGGCCAGCCTCAGCTACTTAGTGAGGCCTTCCTCAACTTAGTGAGACACACCCCTGTAATTCTAGTACTTACGAGGCTGAGAGGGGAGGATCACAGGTTCCAGGTGAGATCAGCCTCAGCAAGTAATGAGACTCTCATCAACCTAGTGAGACCCTGTTTTGATATAAAAATAAAATAGGGCTAGAGGTGTAGCTCAGAGGTAGGATGTCCCAGGGTTCAATCTCCAGTACTACAAAAATAAATAAATAAAAAACAGGAAACATTTAATCAGGTGTGGTGGTGCACGCCTGTAATTCCAGTACTCAGGAGGCTAAGACAGGAGGATCATAGGATTGAGGCCAGCTTCAGCAACTTAGTGAGACTGTGTTTCAAAATAAAAAATAAAATAGGGCTGAGGGTCTAGAATAACCCTAGTACCAAAAAGAAAAGAAAAGAAAAAAGCTAACATCTACTAAATTACTACTTCATTTCCATAAAATGCAAAGTCCAAAATCCTTCATAGGGCCTGCATGACCCTGTGAGAGCTGGTGCTGGGGCCACTCTCCCCCTGGATCTACACTTCAGCTCATCAGCTTCCTTCCCACTCCCCAAAAAGGACTTTTCCCACCTCAGGGCCTTTGTACATGCCCTGCATGTTCCTAGAATTCTGCTCCCCTTATTCTTCATCTGAGAAATTCCTATTCATCCTTAAGAGCTCAGGTTAATGGTTCCTCCTCCTCCTCTTCTTCCTTTTTTTTTTTTTTTTGGTACTGGGGTTTGAACCCAGGGTCATTCTATCTCTGAGCTAGACCCCATCCCTATTTCATTTTTATTTTGCAACAAGGTCTCACTAAGTTGCTGAGGCTGGCTTCGAGCATGCGATCGTCCTGTTTCAGCCTCCCAAGTACAGGCGTGCACCACCACGCCCAGCTTGGTCCCTTCTTTAGAAAGGTTTTCCTGAACCATCAGCTCAGGTCAGTCGGCTGGGGGAGGCTTTCTTTTTTTTTTTTTTTTTTTTGCGGTACCGGGGATTGAAACCAGGGGCATTCTACCTCCGAGCTGCACCCCCGGACCTATTTTTTATACTTTATTTTGAAACCGGGTCTCACGAAGTTGCCGAGAGCCTCACTAAGTAGCTGAGGCTGGCCGCGAACCCGGATCCTCTGGTCTCCGCCTCCCAAGTACTGGGATTAAAAGCGTGCACCACCACGCGCGGCTGGAGGAGGCTTTCATAACCCTGCAGATGAAGTTCCCCTTCAAACACAGAGTAGAATCTTTATAATTTTGGGAGTGTGTTTATTTACTATCTGGGGCTCACATTGGACCATAGAGGCTAAAGGTCCATATCTGTTCTGTTCACTACTCTATTCCCAATGCCTAGCACAGTGTAGTGTGCCTGGTGCATAACAGAAGCTCAGTTAATATGTGCTGAATGAATGAATGAATGAATGCACAACTAAGTGAATAAAGGAAAGACGTGAGCTCTGGCCCAAGATAAATTTGTGGGGAGGCACGAATTCGGGCACAAACCATAGACAGCACTTGTCATTCCGGGCTTCCCTCACCCTGCGATAGGAGTGGGAGGGCTGAAGGTCTGGTGGATGTTCAAAGTTCACTGCCATGACAGCTGCCACTGGCAGCTCAACGTCACCTCTGCTCTGACTCCATCTGCCATCCCAGACCATCTCCCATCGGTCCTCTCTAGACTCTCAGCAACACTGTCCCCATCCCACGGCTCCCAGCCTCCCCGGCAGAGCCTATCAAGCACAGGTGAGAAGTCGCTTTATTTGGCCTCAAAGGTTGGGTGGTGCTGGGCCCTCAGCAGAGAGCTCGCCATTTTCCCTGAGCCCTCGGACGCGGAAGCATGTTAGAGTGCGCACGAGTCCTCTGCTCCTGTGACCGGGTAATACTCTCCGCCTTGGTCCTTCCTTCTCCGAGGGAAAGAATTCAATCGGAGAGCACCAGTGGGGAATATAAGAGACTTATTTAGGGTAGTGGAGGCACAGTGTAAAGAAGCCCATGATAAAAAAGAAGCCGGGTGTGGTGGTGCACGCCTGCAATCCCAGGATCGCAGGTTCAAGGACAGCCTCAGCAAGTAGTGAGACTCTTATCAACTTAGTGAGACCCTGTTTCAAAATAAAAAATAAAATAGGGCTGGGGGTGTAGCTTGGAGGTAGAATGCCCCTGGGGTTCAATTCCTAGTACCACACAAAAAAAGTGTCTGGATCGCGCTGCTTTCTGGAGTGGAAAGCAACGTAGAGTCTTCCACATGGTGAGTTTTATTCAGCCTGGAACCCGCCCCCAATACATATGCATTTGGGGAGGTCACTATCTCCACTATCTCTTTTCAAGCCACAGCTTAGTGCTTCTGCAATGTTTTCACCCCATTAGAGACTTTCCTGCGGGTGTCTAAGTGAAACCCTGGAAGGTGGGGGCGGTCTCTAAAACAGCAATTGAGTACTTGGGAGGCTGAGACAGGAGGATCGAAGGTTCAAGGACAGCTTCAGCAACTTAGTGAGACCCTGTTTCAAAATAAAATATAAAGCTGGAAGCCGTGCGTGGTGGCACACGCTTGTAATCCCAGTATTTTGGGAGGCAGAGACCGGAGGATCCGGGTTCGCGGCCAGCCTCAGCTACTTAGTGAGGCCCTCTGCAATTTAGTAAGACCCTATTTCAAAATAAAGAATGTTGCTCCCATATCAGTATCCCAAAATGGGTCAGGCTCCAAACTCCTCCCCACCCCTCATAACCATGGGTGGGGCAGGCACCTGGGGACTTAACTGAATCCTACAGAACCCCCATCTGCTCGGCCTGGACCACCTCCCTGGGCCGGCAGTCTCCTGCCCCGGGCACTTGCCAGTAACCAAGGATTTTCCCTCAGTCTTCCCCCTCTGGTCTCCCTGTGGGCTGGACTGGTGACTCCTCAGCCCTCTGGCCAAGGTCCTTTCCCATCCATTGGGTTGTGTGTTCACTTGCCAGGTCCCTATCTCCCTTTCCAGACTGGAAATTCCAGTAAGATAGGACCGCGTCGTCTTGCTCCTGGCCCTCTGGACACTCAATAAGCACCTGCTCAAGGAGAACTGCTGCGGGCGGGGCCCTCGGCCTCACTCTGCCTTTGCTTTGGCTGTTTCCTCCCTTGAGTTTCCTCTGCACCCTCCACTCACTTCTCTTTCCACTTGTCAACCCCGCCCCGTCCTTTAAGACCCATCCAAACAGCACCCCCACTGAAGCCTTCCCTGATCCCCCAGCTTGGAACCTTATTTCTTCTTGCAAAATCCCATGGCACACAGCTTGCCTCTATTACATTGCACTGTTTACTTTAGATTATCAGTATTTCAGTATTTCTGTACCCATCTCGGTCCCCCTAATACACAGAGAGCTTCTTGAGGGCATGGACAGGTCATCTGTGAATTCTCTTCTCTCTATTCCCTGGCACAGTTTCTTTCTTTCTTCCTTTCTTCCTTCTTTCCTTCCTTCCTTCCTTCCTTTTTTTTTTTGTGGTACTGGGAATTGAACCCAGGAACATTCTACCTCTGAGCTACACCCCCAGTCCTATTTTATTTTTTATTTTGAAACAAGGTCATGCTAAATTGCTGAGGGCCTTGCTTAGTTGCTTAGGCTGGCTTTGAACTTGCGATCCTCCTGTCTCAGCCTCCCAAGTACTGGGATTACAGGCATGCACCATAATGCCCGGCTAGTAGATGCTCTATAAATGCTCAGTATAAGAATGCAAGAACATTGATTGCAGTTGTTGGCTTTCTACTAGCCCACATGCTGCTTCCTTGGAGCCCAAAGCAGGGTCCCTGAGTCTCCTTTCTCCAGGCTGAGAGCTCACCCATGCAGCCTGGGCCATCTTCTAGGTCTCTCCACCCTCTCCTTCAATCGCTGCTAGCAATTTGCCTAAATCCTGCCCCACCCCAGTGCCATTTCAGAGATTTGCATGGCCTGACCACAGCCAGGAGGCAGGGGAAGTTGGGCTGCAGGGATTTTCTATTCTCTCAAGGTGCCTTGGCAAGAGCCCAGAAGAGCAGAGATGACCCGATGGAGGGGGCTGGGCTCCAGGGGCACACAGGGGAACCTGCACTGCCCTGGGGCCCCAAGGAAGTAGAAAAGCCCGGGTGAACCCAGCTCTGCACATGCGTGGTCACCATCTGTGCTGTTGGAGGCTATGGAAGGTGTGTGTGTGTGTGTGTGTGTGTGTGTGTGTGTGTGTTAATGTTGAGTCATCCGGAAGGGGCAGAGGGCCCCAGCAGCTCAGAGGCTAGATCTTCCCCAAACTCTTTCAGTTCCGGCTGCCTGAGACTGAGTGGCAATTTTTCGAGTAGGTCTAACACTGGTGTTTCATGGTTTTTGCCCCTCAGTTAGATCCCACACCCATACTGGCCCTGGAGAATGCTTACCAGGTGCCAGTTTCTCACTGAGGGCAGATACCCATGCACTGCCTGGGGAAGAGGGTGGGTTTAGAAAGGGACCCCCGCTAGCCAGGCATGGTAGCGCACACTTGTAATCCCAGTACTTGGGAGGCTGAGACGGGAGGACCCAGGTTTGCGGTCATCCTCAGCTACTTAGTGAGGCCCTCCGCAACTTAGTGAGACCCTGTTTCAAAATAAAGAATAAAAAATAGAGCTGGGATTGTAGCTTGGAGGTAGGATGCCTGTAGTACAGAAAAAAAAGGACCCCTGTAAGTTCAGGGATGCAGGTAGTGGGGATGGTGATGAATGGAAAGGTGAGGGAGGACCGCCCCTGACAGCTGGAGGACAGCAGAAGGCTGGGCCCAGAAAAGAGATGCACATGGAGGGGCTTGGGGCAGGCCCAGCCGCAGCTGGCTAGAAAACAACTGGTGTGAGCTGGGAAGTTGGGAGCTATGTAGGCCAGTCCCCTTGCCATCCAAATACAGAAAAATACATTCAACAGGAAAATATAAACTATTCACCTGGAGTGGCCAGCAGAGAAGCTTGGTGAACAGAACTTGCTAGAACTTACTATGAGAACCTTGGTAGAAGCTGCAGACAACCCATCAAGGGCATTGGGAAAAAAACAAATCAAAACAAACAACAAGAACAACAAAAGTGATCTATAGGGCAGACTGATGCTGTAGCTCACAGGGGACTCAGAGCCAGGCTTCCTGGGATCTAGTTCTAGCTCTTCACAGTGACCTTGGGTCACTTACCCTCCTTATGCCTCTTTGAAAAATTTGGGCTAATAATCATACCTATTCCATTAGGTTATCATGAGGATTAAATGAGTTAACATATGTAGAGAAGTGAGAACAATGCGTGGCACACAGTAGGCACCATATAAACATGTGCTGCTATTATGATTATTTTTATTATTTACAATGGACATCTAGGACCCAAAACCCATGACAGATCTATTTAACCGCTTGCTACTCGGCGTTTGGTCCACTGACACCAAGCATCAGTATTACCCAGAGCTTGTTAGAAATGAGATTCAGGGGCCCAATCCTGAATGCACCGAATCAAACCTGTCCTTGACTAGAATCGTGTCCATGTTAAAATCCGAAGTACACTGGAGGCCAAGTTCAGAAAGTAGGCAGAGATTTTGCTATTTGGGAAGGAGGCCAAGAGAGGTAGGCTACCTGCCTTGGGGTCTCCTGGGCTCGGAAAGCCCCCAGATCCAAGGCAACATGGGCATTTCATATAGGAACACTGCCACAGTTCGAGCCTGGCAGGGTCCCTACACATCGGTGTGCTGGGACAGCCTAGTCCCTGGAGCCACCACCGCTGCGCGGTGGCTGAGGCCAGCCCCCCAGAGCCCGGGGGATGCCGCGAGGTCAAGCGGCGGTTTGCTGGAGTACCAGGTGCTTAGGAGGAGATTCACTTGCTCCTGGCTGCAGACGGCGCGCAGGTGTGTCTTCCTGCTTCCGCTGTCCAGGTCGTCCAGGGGCTCCGGGGGCTCCGGGCTCCTGACCACGGTATCCCGCTGCAGCCCCCGCGCCCGCAGCTCGCCCTGCATGCTAGCGAAGAAGTGCAGCACGCAGCGGTGCGCGAAGTCCCGCGCATGCTCACAGCAAGTCTCGTCGAAGAGCTTCTGCTCCAGGTCCACGTAGTTGCTCCAGTATCTGCGCTGCAGGAAGACTGTCTGGTCGAAGCAGGGCCTCAGGCAGCGGGCCAGGAAGGCCGCCACGATCAGCAGCAGGGTGAGACTCCAGCCCATGGCCTGCAGGGTGAGGAGGGGTTTGGGTGTTGTACGGTGTGGCAGAGGTGCTTCAAAGTCCCTTCCTTCACTTCTTCCTCTATCTCCCTTCAAATCTATCCTCCTTCCCATTCAGTCATCCATCCCACCAACCGTCCTCCATCCATCCATCCATCCATCCATCATCCATACATACTCCATCCACCCATTCATCCATCCATCCACCCATCCATCCATCATCCATCCATCCATCCATCCATCCATCATCCATACCTACTCCATCCATCTATCCATCCATCATCCATACCTACTCCATCCATCCATTCATCCATCCATCCACCCATCCATCCATCATCCATACATACTCCATCATCCATTCATCCATCCATCCACCCATCCATCTATCTTCCTGTCCATTAATTCTCCCATCTTTTCAGCCATTCATCTACTCATCTACCAACCATCTCTCTACCCATTCATCCAATCATCCATCCTCTCATTTGACTACATGTCCATCATCTTCCATCCAGACATCTTCCCTTTTGTCCAGCATCCATACTCCAGCCATCCACCTATCCCGTTCATTCATGCTTCCACACATCCATTCCTGTGTTTATTTATCATCTACCTACCCACCCACCCATCCATCATCCTCATCTTTTTTCCTCAGGCCTTTGTCCATCCTCATGTATGTTTATCCACCCATCCTCCCATCTATGCATGCATCTATTTTGTGCTATATTTTGTGGGAGGAACTGTGCTAGGAATAGGAATGGGAACAGGTTTCCAGGCCAGCAGTGAGGGAAAAAACTGGAAGCTGTCCTTTAAGACTGGAGCCTACACCTGGCAGACGCCTCGCCTCTCTACCTTCCAAAGCGACAGTCTCTTCAAGACCCAGCTTAAGGCCTGAAGCAACAAGAAGTCACTCCTCTAAACCACAAAGACATCTGAACGCATGTCACTTATAGATGTCATTCCTATAATTTACAAAGCTTTCTCATTTGGCCTCCCACCCCAAACTGAAGGTGAATGTTCTATACACAAGGGACAGAAAACCAAGCAACTTCCAGAGCTCGACAGACTGATAACTTATAGCTGAGTCAGGATTCAAAGCCTCAGGTGCATCTGGGGGAATTGAATAAAAATAAGGAGGCGGTGGAAGTACCCAGGGAGGGCTCTGAGTAAAATTTTTTTCTGAAAAGGGGCAGTAGCCATAAGTTTGGGAACCTATGCTCCAGAGTGTTGAAGCCTGCAGGGACCAGCAAGGTGGAGGAGGACACAACCCCCCCCCTTTATTTTGCAGGAAAAACTGAGGCCCAGGAGGGTAGTGCCATGGCCAAGGTCAGTCTGGACAGAAGTAAGTGGGACGTGAGTGCTGGTCCTCTCTCACTGCACAGCAGGCCTGTGTTTGCCATGAGCCGATCCCTTCGCCTCCAAAGGGCAGGGCTTGTGTGTAAGGGGCTCATGTCGTGTTTTTTGGTGGACGCAGCCCAGCACGGGGCTCTGGGAGTGATGGTGAGGGAATCTAGAGTCTGGGTGTGGGCGCAGCTGGGTTTTCCCCCAGCATAATGGAGTGGGTGCCTGTAGGGAGTCAGGTACTGGGGAGGACCTGCATTGTAGAGAACTGGGTAAGAAGAGTAATAGCATGTGTATTCAGATCCCTGCCCGGCGTCTTATAAGCTGTGCGATGCTGACCTTGTGAACTAAACACTCTCAGAGCCACGCTTTCCTCATGAAAATGGGTGATAATGATTGCATCCAGCTCCTAGGGTTGTGTGGAGAACTAAATGAACTAATGCATAGAAAATGCTTAACACAATGCCTGACATGCAAGTCCCAACAAGTGGTAATTCATATTATTGCTGACCTGTGGGGAGAGTGTGTGTATGAGATGGGGGTTGAGGCAGAGCAGTATGTCCAGCGCTTTCCTGCCATCCAGGCTCCCTGGGATAGCCTAGCTAACTCTCGGGAGGGTCTGGACACCTGGTGCCTGTCCTGGGGTAAGTCAGTATTGATGTCATCTACTTACTTCCTAAGGACCCACTGGTCCTCATTTTGCTCCTGATGCCCCCTGGAACCTCCTGCTCTCTGGTATGTCTCTAGCAGTGAGGAAGATCCTCAGGAAATCATGTGGACCCGGTCTAGCCCCTCCCCCCAAACCAATGCAGGAGATCTGCTGGGTGCAGGGGCTGGGGGAGGACCACCCCGATTACCTGTGACAGACACCGTAGGTAGCGAGACACAGCCTTTCGAGCAGGGCTGTCCCTGACCAGCTCATCTTCCTTGCAGGGCACCTTGGCCAGGAAGAGCTGCACCTGGCTGGGAGTCATATTGGCAAAGTCCAGAAACTTCTCAGTGTCCACAGAGTTGCTGAAGGCACACACGAAACACTTCCCGTCAAGGAGGGCCAGCAGGATCCAGACCAGGGGGGCGGCCAGTGCTCTCTGCAGCACAGAGGAGCACATGTACCTGAGGGCAGAGGACGGGGGAGTCACAAAGGGCAGGTGGAGTCTGGCTGTGGAGTCAGCCTGCATGGGAGTCTGAGCACCACCACTTCCTAGCTGCGAGGGCTTGGTTGAGTTACTTGACTTCTCTGTGCCACAGGTTCCTCATCCTTAAAAATGGGTGCAATAAAGGAACAGACTCGCCGGGCGTGGTGGCACACGCTTGTATACCCAGTACTTGGGAGGCTGAGACAGGAGAATCGCAGGTTCAAGGACAGCCTCAGCAATTTAGTGAGGCCATCCGCAACTTAGTGAGACCCAGTTTCAAAATAAAGAATAAAAAATAGGGCTGGGGGTGTAGTTCAGAGGTAGAATGCTCCTGGATTCAATCCCCAGCAACACACACACACACACACACACACACACACACACACACACACACACGGATGCAATAAAGGAACAGACTCAGGGCTGAGGAGAGAACTCAAAGAGGCTGTGCTTGCAAAGCCCTTTGTGGCCCAGAGCTTGGTCCCCAGTTGGTGTGCAGTGTCGGCCAGTAAGCATTATTAGTTGCTAAGCTCCTGATTTTGATACAGGGCACCATCCACCTGCCAGGCCCTGAGGACACAGGGGTGCAGCAGGTGAGGTCCTGGCCCTTGGAGAGCTTACAAGAGAGGGGATACAGCCTTTAAGAGAACCACTGCCTCTTAGTACATGAGGAAAACAGCTATGGATACCATGGGATCCATGTGGGCCCTTCACGCATGTGGCAAGTGATACTCCATGACCAGAGCTGGGCGTGGTGGTGCACGCTTGTAATCCCAGTACTTGTGAGGCTGAGACCGGAGGATCCGGGTTTGCAGCCAGCCTCAGCTACTTAGTGAGGCCCTCCGAAACTCAGTGAGACTCTTGTTTCAAAATAAAGAATAAAAAATAGCGCTGGGGGTGTAGCTCGGAGGTAAAATGCCCCTGGGTTCAGTCCCCAGTACTGAAAAAAAAATCTATGACCAGGGTGACAGACATGACCTGGGTAGTTCTTGGGAAACTTGTATCATTCACATATGTACAGCACTGGCCATGGAAAGGTGACAAATGATAGCAACAGAAATATATATTTCCAGCTACTCGGGAGGCTGAGGGAGGAGGATCACAAATTCTCAGCCAGCCTGGACAACTTAGGGGGACCCTGTCTCAAAATAAAAAATAAAAAGGGGCTGGGGGTGTAGCTCAGTGGTAGAGCACTTGCCTAGCATGCGTGAGACCCTGGGTTCAATCTCTAGCACTTCAGATATATATATATATATATGTTATATGTATATAATATGTACACATATTATATATTTAAAATAAAAATATATAAAATATTTTATATATATATAAAATTTCCAGATAGAAACTTGGTCTCTGAGCGGATGATCCCTGTTTGGGGAAAGGAGGGCCGCACCTGATGGTGCCTGTGCCCGGGTGAGGGAGCCCCGACAGTGCCCACGGATCAGCGAGAGGCGTGGGAGCGCACCTGACGATGCCGGGGTCCTTCCTCCGGCGCCCCGCGGGCCGGCGCCACTCCTCCACCATCACCACCGACTGCCGGTTGACCAGGAGGCCGCAGAGGAAGAGGGCGAGCGGGGGCGTGAGCAGCAGGCCCAGGCCGTACAGGGCGTTGTAGCGCGCCAGGCAGGGGCAGTTGAAGTCGAAGGAGGAGTACAGCTTGACGGTGATGGCGGCCAGTAGCAGGCAGATGCCGTTCATCACCGACTCGGAGCTGGACTGGAAGTGCTGGAAGAACATACGGAATCTATCCATGGCGGCGGTGGCCTGGGGCACCTACTGGGTGGGCGCACCGAGGCTTGGCCACACGTGGGATAAGCCTGCCGTCTGCTGGAAGTTCTTTCTCCTCTTCCAAGGAGGAGGCTGTAGCCTGAGCCCAAGCTCTGGGGTGCAGCCGAGGACCAAAGGCAGAAGCAAGCCCTTTCCACGAAGATCTCCCGCCCAGGAAAGCGTCCCCAGTGCCACTGCCTCCTCTCTGTGACCAGCCGGCCCAAAGCACCTCTAGGCAAATGGTGCCGCCCATCGCTCCAGCCCTCCCCGCTCATTCCTCTTCTCTTCGTGGTTTGGATCCTCAGGCCAGACAGCTGGTGGGGCCTGTTCTGTGAGGGACAGGCAAATCCTGGGTGTGGTAAGGCAAAGATGCCCATGGAGCCAAATTATGCTTTCTGGTCTTGGTCAAAAACATGGCTTAACTCAGCCCAGGGCATTTCTTGTGGGCTTCGGGACTGGGAGGAGGCTGAGGGGCACTTATTCCTGCCTGGATGCCTTTGCCAGAGAAGGCCCTTGGGGAAAGCCATGAAGGTGGTTGTGGAAGGGGAAGGCCATCCAGGTGGCAGGTAGTACATAAGCAAAGGCAAGGAGATGGGGTATCAGACGGGCTGGGTGGGGCACAGTGGCAGAGCGTTTGCCTAGCATGCTGGAGACGTGGGGTTCCATCCTCAGTACTGCAAAAAAAAGAAAAGAAAAGAAAAGAAATGAAAAGAAAAGTTCCAGGGTGTCAGGGAGGGAGCTGGAGGGGTCCATGTGAGGCTGCCAGCCTCTTGTCTATTTTACTCCATTGCCCTCCAGGTCCGGCTACCAGCTGACCCAGGTCTGCCTAAACACAGCTCTACCACGTGCTCCCCTGCTCAAGTGTGCCCAGCCTCCCACGCCTCCTGAGCTTGGCATTCGAGGTCTAACTGAACCTGACATGTATTCCCACCTCCTCATCTTGTTCCTGCCATTGCTCCCCCAAACACTCTTTTTTTTTTTTGCGGTACTGGGGCTGGAAACCAGGGGCATTCTACCTCCGAGCTATACTCCCAGCCCTATTTTTTATTCCTTATTTATTTATTTATTTATTTATTTATTTTTGCGGTACTGGGGATTGAACCCAGGGGCATTCTACCTCCGAGCTACACCCCCA